>JASDQU011376107.1:17163-33139 GCA_032191745.1 Picea mariana
TATGTTCAGAAAATTATATAAAAATTAAATTTCCAGCAAGCTTTTTGTTGATAAAAGACTAGCCTACGCACTTGTAATTAATACTTGTGAGTTAGGATGTTATTTTTGTTGTCTATAAACATAGGGTGGTATTCCTGTCTACTTTTATCTAGACAAGAAGAGTTTGAGAATGCTTGAGTAAGATTATTTCATATCTTTTCCTCAACATTTATTTGGCGACGATACTGGGGAGATCTTCGATAACTCTCTGGTTAATTTTTATACTCAATTCTCATCGATACATCTTTCTTTTTCTAAAATTGATTCTTTGATTGTTTTTCTATTAATGATTGTTCATGTTACAAGATAGCCAATATCGAACTCGGTCTTCAAGACTAGACCAACATCGCTTTGAATTTGTTTCATACTATTTTAGACACTGCCAGGACTCGTGTTGAGCTTAATCATTCTTGGGCAGCAATTGAACAAGATATTAGTGTTCAAGAACAATTGGAAGCTAGATGTAGACAGCCTAGAAATCAACAATAATATTCCTTTTCTTGAGTTTGGCCTTCTTTCATGTCCTTAGAGTCTCGTGATTTTAGAAGAAGAAGAGGCTTGTCACCCGAAATCAATCCTATTGTTGAAATAGGAAGAAGATATGTTGTGTTATCTGCCCAACAAAGTGATCTAAGGAGAACTTTATATGATTCATCCAGCTCATCTTTCTTTCCCTCATCTATCTTCCACAATATGGCATCTAGTGGTGGAACTGGAAGTGCTCCATATTCCCAATATTCATCTTCATCAGTGATTGGTAACTTATATAGCCACCATATCCCTGTCCAATAAACTACAAACCCCACCACAGTCATAAAAAATTATGGTCTTTTTCAGTTCAAAGAATAAGCCACAACCACACCGTGGCATGTGTCCTCTCCTCTTAACCTAGCACCTGCTACTCATCCACTTCTAAAGTTTAAAGAGCATTTGCCTAAGTTTTCAGAAAATAACATTGTCAGTACAAACAAACACCTGGTGGAATTTTCTAATGCTTTTCATAACATAGGGGCTAACGACAATGACACTTACATGCACTTGTTCGTCAATTCCTTAGAAGGAAAGGTTGCAGCCAATTTCTTTGATCTTCCCCCTAAGATCCTGTCTACTTGGGAGGAGTTAATCTATTGGTTTCAATCCACTTATGGGAAATACAAAAGCCCCACCGAGAAGTTAAGGGAATACAATAATGTCACCTATAAGGATGGCGATACCATCAAGTCTTTCAACTTGCATTTCACCAAGTTGTACAATAAAAGCTCCGAACTTATCCACCCTCAGAACCAAGTTGCTTTCATGCATTGCTACAATGCATTGCCTTCCCCCTACCATCATAGGCTTGCAGAAAAGGCCATTGATAATCTTGGTTCCACTCTGCATACTTGATCAGAGTATGAAGAACAACTTGAAAGAATTGGTCTTCCCTGGGGATAATCAGTTAGACAGACAGACATGTCCTCTCTCTTACAGCTAATACAGGATATGAACAATCGTATGATAGTATTTGAGTGGAAGGGTATTGTCTCCCCTCTCACCCCTAGAGATTCATCCTCTTCTGCAACCCCCTTTAGAAATCTGGTTGAGAACAATTTTCAACCTAAATTTATCCTACCCCAGAGTTGGTGTAACTTTTGCGAGGAACACCATGAGGAAACCACATGTGAGGTAAAGAAGAGTGTCATAGATAATATCTTTGGTAAAATAATAGAAGCTACTATTGTTGTCCTAGACTTTACTGAGCCAGAGGATGTCATGGTCATCAACACTAGGAACAAAGCCTACACTCCCAAGGGAAAATTTGATTATCCCCGCAGTTCTTCTACCCTGAGCTCATCCTCACCCACTGCTACTCCCCAGGTCCCTAAAGTTCCTGAGAGTCAAGGAATCATTCCCTTTCTTTCCTATTCCAAATATAATATCTTAACTTAGTTGGCCAACATAAAAGCAGATGCAACCCTTCTAGACATGGTTATCGTCCCTGAACAACAGATGCATTTGAAACAATTCATGGAAAGAAAATATTATGTTGTAGCCAATATTTCCGAAGAGGTAAGCGAAGAGGATTCTTCTGTAAATAAATTAGGTGTACATAACTTTAGATACCCTGTAAAAAATCCCCCTTTTTATATTTATTTAAAGATCATGGATAATATTTCCCATTGTTGCCTCATCAATGGTGGTTCGGGCCCAAGTGTGATGTTGAAGATTATTATGGAAGAGCTAGGCTTGTCTTGTACAAATGAAAATGCCAGAAGCATGCTCTCCTATAATAGTCTACAAAAAACAACCATGGGTAAGATTAAGTATGTAACCTTGGTTTTATGCGCTCATCCTGAGATAAGGATGACCCTCAGCATTTAGGTAATTGATATGCCTATAAGAAATTATGCAATTATCTTGGGGATATATTGGCAAGCCTTAACAGGTGGATACCTCTCACTTGACGGGACACATTTATCCGTTCCTCGGAATGGTAAGAATATTATAGTCCATAGAGAGGGAATAATTTCACCCTACATAAAGAGTGTTCTGCAATCTAGCGTAGACTATATCGAAGAAGACCTAGGAGTTTATTCCATCTTTACTGAAGAGGATAATATTCCTTGGAAAGAATTGATTTAGATGATGATATATGGCATATGCACTTTGATGGCTCACACTCTAATGAAGGTAATGGGGATGGTATTATCTTGGTTTCCCCTACAGGAAAAATTCATAATCTGTCATACAGGTTTGAGTTTTCTTGTACAAACAATGTCGTTGAATTCGAAGCTTTATTATTAGGCATTTAGAATTCCCTTAATCTTGGTTGTGGTAACCTTTCGATTTTTGGAAATTTCGAGCTTGTTTTGATCCTGATACGTAAGATATGCTCTCTTAGAAACAAGTTGATGGAACGATACACCCAAGCTATTTGGGCACTTACCTAGAACCTTTTATCTTTCAACATCACTTGTATTAGGAGGAAATTGAATTCAATGGTTGGTTAGTTAGCTAACTTTGCAGCTTCTCTTAAACAACAACTTTCGCCTCACGGGCATGTTTGTTCTTTTCAATACTATATCGTTCATATATCCCTAGAAATGTAGAATCTTGGCAGGCCCTCCCTAATAATGATAGTATTTGTGCTTTCATTCAGGATGAACCTCTTAAGCCCAAGGAAATTATTTCCAAAGAAAACCATGAGATTCCTGAGAGCTTGACTCCTCTTGAGAGTTCGTTTTCATCGAGTGATCTAGGCAATAAAGAAAAACAGAAAAAGGAGGAGATACGAAGGGAGGTGGGTGAAACCATCTCTATGAACATTTGGGCACTCAAACCTTCAAGGAACATTTATATAAGTACCCAATGTTTTGGTAGCAAAAAAAAAAAGTTTTCCAAGCTACTTGGTCAATTTCAAAAGGTTTTTGCTTGGCCTTACAAGGATCTTAGTGGTTTTGATCTTGTTTATTTACAAAATTCTATTTCCATCGAGGAATGCATGAAACCAATTTTACAATAATAAAGATCTATTAACTCTGATTTAAGGACAACCTTTCAAAGGGAGTTGGAAAAATTCTTAGGGGTCGGGATTATTTTTTTAGTCCATCCTGAATGGGTTTCAAATTGGGAACCTGCTTCAAGGAACACTGAGAATATTAGAACCTGTATCAATATTCAAACTCTCAAGAAAGCTATTATGAGAAACCCTTTCCCTTCCCTCAGTATGGAAATGGTTCTGCGGAAGGTTGTAGAGTCACAATTAAGACCCTTGGTTGATAGTTTGTTCGACTGCAAGAAGATCAAGGTAAAAGGGGAAGATGCCTACAAAACCACTCTTATCACTAATTGGGGTATCATGCCTTACCAATTCCTGCTTTCTAGCTTACTTGATGCAAGTATCGCTTTTAGAATACCTATGCACACGACTTTTGATGAATTGGTCAGTCTCCATCTCTATATTGATGATTTAATCATGTGCGTTAAGGGGATGATAATTACATCAAAATTTCAAGTGTTGGATCCTTTCCAAATTTCTTTTGTCTTGGACACTAACTCTTAATTTTAAAGAAATTACAGAAGCAATTGTTTTCCTATAGCACTAACATCCCTCACTTGAAATATTGTGAGGAACCAACGTGAAAAGCTCTATTGTTGTTGGATTTTTCTGTATACTAGTAGCCTAGCTCTGCTTTCAATTTGTGTGCTTCCTTTTCTATTTGACTTCATCTTTCTGAGTTAAAATTTTCTTGTTGTTTTTCATTTGTGTCTTTTACTGTTGTTGTTTTAATTTCGGCATTATTACTTATGTTATGATTTTTTTCCTTATCATCTTTTAGTGTTTGGTCAAAATAAGATGTTGGATCAATCCTGCCACAGTGACACTCCTGTGAAGCATTGTTAGTCAATAACAATCAAGATTACATAGTTGTTATGATGTCTCCTCTGAAGGACCCTTGAAATTGTTATATATTTCCACTACTATCTTGTAAAGAGATTGGTTATCTCCCGCTTCTTCTCTCCATTTCTTCGTCCATTGAGAAATAAAAGAGCTTATCCATCAATTTTTCAACTTGAGATAAGAGTTGATTATGGTTGGATGATTATGCATACAGGGATAAACCCCCTCATACTTAACATTTTTCATAAGTTATTCCAAAATTCCTGGTCATTTTTCCATTAAATCTGCTCACTTCCCCCTGTTGCATAATTATTTTGGTTATGTCTTCTAAAATCATTGTTCTTAGTCTGTGAAACCATGAGTTCTGAGTTCTAAATATGTTGGAAACAAATTTTCCTGTGGAGTCGCCAGTTTGTTGACAATTAAAAATTGTCAACGAATTTGTGCCCGCAAAGTGTTGCTAAAGCCTATTATTATAAAAGCTAAATAATACTAGTAGGTGGGACCCCCTTGTATCATTGAAGAGCAGATGTGTTCACATTTGATGTTTGTGATGATGTGCGACACAGCTTACATGGTTGATGATATATTTTGTTATTGGCTATGGTTTGAGCTTATGAAATGTTGGTTCCTTATGTTACTATGGCCTATGTTATTAATTGATATCATTGTTATCTTTTCTTATCACACTTGCACAACAAACATGTTAGTGAAAATACATAAAAGGCAGTTGCAGAAAGGCAAAATTACTATAACAAATGCAAAAGAAAAGGGATCTAATTCTGCAATTTTACTATACCACATACAAACAATTGGAAAGAAATAGGGAACAATGCAACAGTTGCAAAGGGGGAGAATTTAAACTATCCTATATACTATACTACATGCATGAAAGACTTTATGGTTATGGTTAAATCCTAGCTAACAATTTAATGGCCATGCGATTTAATTAAGTTATGTGGTCGATATACATATAGTATATTTTGGAAGGACATGATATGGGTGGTGCATTTTGACAAAGTAATAGACACTAATGGTTATGGGATTTAACTTGTGATATGGTACGTGGTTATTTTATATGGCACAAGTTAAGGAATAGGATGGTCGCGCTATTGGCTTTTAATATGGAGATGGTTTCGATACATGGTTTGATTAAAGGTGTTAATGAAGAACTTGTTGGCATGTACTGATGAATTAATGAAATGTGGGTGGAGGGGACGTGCATTTATTGCACGTCACCTTTACTCCTTTCGTTAGCCACCACCCTATTCGGGATATTGTTTGACCTTGGTGTTGTGGTTATGCTCTGATTTCTTAGCAGAGAGGAACCGCTAGTCCATCTCACATTTTAAGGAATTTGATTACAGGTATGTCATTTTTTGGCCATTCATGGGTCTACTCTGGTTATGAAATGATTACTTGCTCAGGTGTATTGGTTTGTGCTTTCCTGAAGTGTTACAACTGTGTAAAAAAATTGTGATTTGAAATAAAGCGTCGATGGTTCTTTATATAATAATCTTGAATTCATAGAAGTTGTTGGTCATCCTGGGTGTTAGCAACCATAGGGGCTCTCTATGATCTTGGTTGATTTAGTTGGAGGGCTTTTTTGGTCTTGGTTGGATGGTTGTTCTCACGCGTTCACATCAATATGTCGAGTCTCTAGATTTTATGGGTTTAATGGTTGGAGGCATTCTGCGTCTCTGTGTTTTTTCCACTTGGGCATTGCCTGATTTCACCACTAAGGGTCACGAAATGAGTTTCCTGTTCTTACTCAGCCCTATCTTCACCTCAGTATTGTGGTTGTTTGATCGAAGAGAATGAGGGTCATACCATCTGTGCGTTAAATAACATTGTCAATCCGAATTAGAGCCTCACCTTCTATTATGGCCCCCTTTCATGGATTTGTTACCTCTCCATGAATGAATTGTGGTTCTCTCTGTGTATGCACTGTTGACGTCGAAGTTTTCCCCATTACAAGGAGTCAGCTCTATTCTCCCTATGTTGGCTATAGAACAAACCCTTAACCTCCAGTCTGAAGTTTTATAGAGAAGATTTTCGGGCCTATCAAGTTTACTATGGGTTATTATGGATTGAATGTATTGTCGATTAATTTGAATACAGACTCGCCCAGTTGGTCATATGAAAGTCATGTTGGTTTGGAATTTAGTTACTTCCTCTGTTATAACAATGTTAAACCATGCATTGTTATTTGCACAACTCAAATTACACAGTTGCTCTCCTTATGTTTAATAACTCAGTATTGTTTAATGGAGAGGGTCGTTGCCCCGATTCGAATTGATGTGTGGGTATGTGTGGTTGCCACAGCTTGTTAGGTTGATTGATTTTTATGACAGTGGTGAATTGGTTGGTTGATACAGAGTCATTGGTATTTTTGCACTAAGGATTATTTGGATGTTTAGCTGGCATTGGTTACAATTTCTTGATGTTGCTCACACATACCGCGTTGTGTGTGTGGTGTTTCTATACAATGAAATAATGGTAATTGTAACTGTTAGTTTCTTTTGGGGCATAATGGTTATTGCAACCAAGATGAATGTATGAAATACATCCACTACATGCTTATGATTTTCTTATTGTATAAGCCAATTTGTACACAACATAGTTGATTACAGTGATTAAATCGAAGCAATATTGTATTAGATTGATGGCTCAGCATGATGGGTTGAGTTATTATTGTGACTGTGTGTTTGGTTTTGTAAATGGAGATGTTCCATCATAGTGTTTTGGTGGATGCGCACTATGTATAATATGGATATCTTGGGTTTCACACTTAGGGGTACCCATAAAATTTTAAGCATGTTTTGTTGCAATCTGATCATTTGTTGAGACAGGCATGTTGTTGATACCTCGTCGTGTTGGATAGATGGCCCAGCTTTTTAGAGTCACATGGAATCAGGTTTGTACAGTGATAGAGTTACACTTGCTTGATTGAATTATTCGGTGCATATCTTGTGTTGGAATGGTAGTTGTTATCTTTTTGTTTAATGTCAATTCGGGTTTTGAAATTTAATCTGAATTATTTGGTTGACTGCCCCTATATTTGTTTAACGAATATCATTACATTTAAATGACAGGCCCGGTTGCAATAATAGTGTGACTTCGTTGTTAATTTTGGAAACATGACTTTGAGTATATTTATTGATTGAAGTGATGTATGGGCAGTGGTTGATTATGATGGTTAACAGAGTGGGAATGGTTACTATTTGAAAATTGTTATAAGATGCAAAGTATATAATTGAAAGGAACAGAACCCCTTTACAGATTGTGTGGAATGCAAAATGTCTTGTGATGGAACTCTGTTGGATATTTGATTATGAGGAGTGAACTAGTTAAATACACAGTAATTGTTATTTGGTCACAATGATTGTTGGTTGGTGCATCTCTTTTCACAGAATGTTTTATGGATCACTTAATCAATTTTATGAACAATAATTACTCTTTTTCCTTTCCATTCTTTCATTTTCCGCTAATTACAAATCCCATCACCTTCCCATATTAATTTTTCACTCCATGTTCTAAGATTGATTATAGTCAAGGGAATTTCAGTGTTAAAGCAGTTGAAAGTAGCAGTGTCTTGTGTGGATTACAGTGATGTTTTATTGGTTTTCTTTACAATTGATTGTTGTTGTCATTGAGAAGTAACCATGTTATTTTCCCCCCCATGGTATCATGTTTCTCTCAATACAAACCCCTTGCATATCCCATAACCCTTTTCACCCCCTTCTCATTGATAAATAGTAAAACAATTTGTATGGATTGGATTGCATGAGTCTGATACATTGCTGAGCCAAATCTATTTCATGTTTTTAAGAGTTGTCATGTATGGTTATTTAAAAGACTATTTGCTAATCAATTATGCATGCAAGAATGAGTTTTTTCATTCGAGGTATCCATGGTCGAGGAAATAGAGGTAGAGGTAATTGGAACCAAGGCCCAAGAAGGCCCAGGTTCTTCATACATTTTGATGTTGATTCACAAGAGCTTGGCCAATTGTTTCAGGCCAAATTTTTCAATTGGATTGGGTAGGGAGTAGTCCAACCTAGGCCTGAAAGGCCTCCTTTCCAAGTCACGCAAGCCCCTGATATCCCCGTACTTCCTCATGTCTCATTGCAACCTGAGGTCCCTGAAAATGATGGATGGCAGGAGATTGTCCACCCGACAATCTCCCAACATTGTTGTTGGCCCAACTTGTCCTTGCTTGCTCCTATGCCTATTAACTCCATTGTCCAAGCTGCCCCTAAACACTCGCCAGTGAAATCCTCCCATGCTAGCAAGAAATTGAAAATTGAGGCCCATCATGCCCTTGATAAAGGAAAATCTATTGTTTCCCCTTCGTCACCCTCCAATGGCTCTGCCAAATCCATGTTTTCCCAAATGCATTTGAGGGATGATTGTTCCCACATGATCAGCGAGATTAGGCCGAAAGGATCTGTGCAGCCAAAGCAAATTCAGAAAAATCAAAAGGTGACAGCAGCAATTAAGGAAGGGTTGCATCGCAGACTGGGAAATATGAATTTTGAGTTTTTATTTTTATCCATTGTTGATGACAGTTGACTTCGGGAAATTTTGGAGAGCATGTTTTTTTTTGGATATATGAGTAATATTTTTGAAAATAATTTCAAATTTCATGAGCTAAATTTTCCAAAAGTGAATATGTTGATGGGAGACACAAGAAGGGTGTTTTACTTAACTAATGGTTATGTTATGATTGTTATGATTGTTATGAACTAAAGGGAGTCACAAGGGGTCCCACCTATTAGTTATTATTTATTTATAACCCTTATTATAATTATTACTCTTCCCCCTAACTAAAGGTAGTTGAGTCTTTTAATTAACTTAACTAATGAGTTGGTTCAACTACTTCAACCAATTCTAATTTGTTTAAAAACAAAAGGAAAGGGGGGGACAAGAGGAGGATAGAAGCAGAAGCATACTAAGGTTAGATCTTTGAGTTTATGTTGAGATACTTCAATTTTCATTCATTCATTATTCGTCACAAGCCTAATTCTCTTTTATGACAGCAGGCTCTTATTGTTGACAACAATATTCAAGGCTGAATCACATCATTCAGACACTTGTTTTTCAAAGGTGTTGATCTATCTTTGATAGTATGTGTAGACTTGTTTGTTTGTGAATTAATTTTCATGACTGACAAAGGCTATTGTGTAGAGTCGAGTGGGCAGCAATCTGTGGCAAGTTGATCCATATTTTAGAGTTCAATTTTGGTTTTCTGTCAGAGGTCCTTTTGTATGTTCCATCGGGGATGTCTAAGTTTGACTTTGGTCCAAAATTTCTGCATGAGATTTTGTAAAGAAAATGACTCTTTGGTGAATTTGAATGAAATAAAGGGTTGATTTATGTATCATTTGTCTTGATTGTCATCTTGGTGACTTTACTTCTATCTTTACATTCATTTCAGCAACTGATATCTTCAGAAAATTACATAAAGATTAAATTTCACGCAAGTTTTTTGTTGATAAAAGACTAGCCTAAGCACTCGTAATTAATACTTGTGAGTTAGGATGTTATTTTTGTTGGCTATAAACATAGGGTGATATTCCCATCTACTTTTCTCTAGCCAAGCAAAGTCTGAAAATGCTTGAGTAAGATTATTTCATATAGTTTCCTCAACAAGTGGTAGCACCCATAAATTTATTCATCGATGAGTCCCAAAAGACACATTGTTATATCCATTCAGTGACAAACTTTTAGATCATGATTGTTAATGGTGCCTCCATGAAATGTAAAGGTTGTTGTGAAAATGTGCACCTTCAAATTGGTGATTATTCTTTGAAATCCCACATGTTTTCCATTGAAATGGGTGGTTGTAACATTGTTTTGGGTGTTGAATGGTTATGCACACTGGTTCCCATCACCATGTATTTCAAGGAATTGTACAAGACCTTCCAGTAGGTTGGGAATTGTTACAGTTTCTAATGAATCACCGCAGGTACTCTCTAGATCGTTAGCTCACACCATATGGAAAAATACTCAAAAAGGGTCATTCTAGTGTTATCACCCAAATCTGTGTTATTCAATCCTCTGACACCCCTTCCCAAACCATTCATCCATAAATTTAGTTCATCTTATCCAAACAACAATCAGTTTTTGAAACCCCCCAAGGCCTCTCTCCCTCCCATGGTGCCCATGCTAATTTTATTTGTAGCTTCTGGAGGTATTCTCACAAAAGGCTAGGGTGTCAGGCATGTGGGAATCTATGTTGGCACTATATCATCCTTTTGTTTCAGTAAAATCAGCCCTAGAATGATGTTAAGGCCTCATGGGCAAGTTGATGGGATTTGTGGGCTTGTGTGGGGGTGCCACACTCACAAAGAGGAATAAAATATTATAATTAATTTTTGAGTTTAGGAAGGGATCCTAAACTCACTCATTGGAATTGTATACAAAGGAGATAATTCATTCTGACATTTCATTATTGTGGCATCGTGGAGTTAGTATAAGTGAGTAAACACTTGTGCTAGGGAGTATGGAAATTGTGGCAAGGAGAATTCTGCACCTAGGCAATATAGCCTAGGGTTTTTAGATCAAATGTGCAAAGTGAGGAAGGACACATGTGTGAAGGAAGACAAGTTTTATATACTTGTACGTGGGTTGCAGGAAGGTGAACTATGTATGTGCACGGGTTGCAGAAATGTGAATCACGTATGCACATGAGTTGCAGCAAGGTGAATCACGTACAGAGATTTTTGAGCATGAGAAGGTTCGTACAGAATGATGGGTGATGTCAACGGGTTGTACAAGTGGTCTACAACAAATTTGTGGGTAGAATATATTTCTGGGATATTTGTTGAGGTTTGGTTTTTTTATTTGTATGGTTATTGGAGGAAAAGTTTGTCCTTAGATTTTGGTGATATTGTATTAGCTGGGAGGGATGGTTTTACCCTCATTATTTCTGAATTTGATAAGGTTACAGAAATGAAATTTATGTCTCATGTGTATTGTTGATTTATATCTGATATTTTATGTTTCCACTACATATAATTTCAATCAACAGTTTTCAGTGTAAAATTGTTAAGTGATAGCAGCTATGGTTTTACTATTAGATCATTAGGAAGCAATTTTTCAGATCTGAAAATTAGTCACATAGAGTTGCATGTGAAAATTGACATGGTATCAGAGCTAGGGATCTAAAGAGAAGGGGATCATCTTGAGACACATTTTGACTACAACACTAGGAGGAGTGGTGTTCTTATTCTTTTTCTTGTTCTTGTTCTGGGCAGGTCACCATGGTGACTTGACTTCTCGTCATATGACAAGGTCACATAAATCACTTACCATTATAACAGAGAAGAACTTGTGATTGCAAGTGGAACTTGGAGATAATTCCAAGTATCCAGTCAATTGATTTGGAACAACTTCGTTTCAGCTGAAGTCTAGAAATCCTCTCAAGATGAGTGAAGTGGTGTATGTACATGGAATAAATAATAACCTACTCTCTATCTCTGCCATGGAGGACAGAGGGTATGCAGTGTCATTCGTCGATGGGTAGGTTCTTGTTTGAAAAAAGGGATTAAATCTTAACTCAAGAGAAGTCATTGGTACCTGTGATGGAAGTATCTACAAATTGGCAAGTCAGCTAGCTCAAGCCTTGGTGAATGAAAACGATAATCTATGTGAGATTTGGCATAGGATATTGGGACACTTAAATCACCAAGCACTACCACTATTGAGGAAAATGGTTACAGGTCTTCCAGAGCTTGGAACTGGACACTAGAGAGTATGAAGAGGTTGTGCACTTGGCAAGAATGCCAAGGTTTATTTTCCAAGAAGTGACAATAGGTATAAGGAGATCCTATATCTGGTACATTCAGATGTGTGTGGAACAATTTCAGTTCCATCCATGAGTGGTTGTCGATATTAAGTGACCTTTATTGATGATTATTCCAGGAGGACATGGATTTTCTTCATAAATACAAAGAATGAAGTCTTCAGTCAATTTAGGGAGTTCAAAGCTGTGGTGGAGAATCAGACAGGAAAGAAGATCAAAGTTTTGAGGTTAGACAATGGAGGTGAGTATACCTCCAATGAGTTCAAGAAATTATGTAAGGAAGTCAGGATTAAGAGGGATATGACAGTGTCTTTCAACCCAAAATAGAATGGGGTTGCAGAGAGGAAGAATCAGATCATAATTGAAGTTGCCAAGGCAATGTTACATGACCACGATATAACCATGATTCTTTGGGTAAAAGAATGCAACACTGCAGTTTATGTTTAGAACATGAGTCCTCATAGGATCTTGGAGACAAGATTCTTGAGGAAGAATTCATGGGAGTGAAACCTGAGATAGGGAATTTGAGGATCTTCAGTTGTCCAGTCTACGTTCATGTTTCTAAGGATAAGATAATGAAGTTGAAACCTTCCGGAAGGAAGGGCATGATTGTAGGATACAATGAGACTTTGATGTCCTACCATATCTACATTTTGGCACAACGGTATGTTGTGGTTATTCAGGATGCTAAATTTGAGGAGGACTTGGATTTCAAGAGGTACCTTGAGATCATAGTAGGTGGTGAGGAGTAGGAGGCTCCAAAGGTTGAGGAGTTTATAGTCCCATTCAATACATAGGAGTGGCCCTCATATTATAAGGAGGAGTCAGAGGAGTTTTTGGATCCATTGGATCCTCCAAAAACAATACCTATATGGCTTTGAAAGACATATAAGGATATCGAGGTACATACATCCCTTAGAGACACATGTAGAGAGAGAATACCTCCTAAGAGATTTGGCTCATATGAGAAATATCATTTATTCTAAGCCTTCTAGTTTTGAGGAAGAAGTAGGCCAGTAGGTTTGGAAGGATACCATGATGGAGGAGTACCAATCCATTATGAAGAATGATGTATGGGATGTATTTTTGAGATTGAAAGGGAAGTTGATAGTGAATTCCAAGTGGATCTACAAGATCAAGCATACTACAGATGGTGGTATCGAGAAGTATAAGGCAAGGTTCATAGCAAGAGGGTTCTCCCAAAAAGAGGGAGTAGACTATGTGGATAATTTTTCTCCAGTGGTCAGGTATACTTGTATCAGGATAATTATTTCTCTCACCTAAATTATGAACAGGAATATCCATCAGATGGATGTGAAGAAAACATTACTCAATGGTGTGATTGAGGAGGAGGTATACATAGAGAAACCTCAAGGCTTTGAGGTACATGGAAGGAAAACTCATGTGTGTAGGTTAAAGAAGGCGTTGTATGGAATCAAGTAGGCACCTAGAGCATGGTAATCAAGGATTGATGGGTATTTTCAGATCTTAGGATTCACCAAGAGTGACGCAGACCCAAACCTATATCCTCTACAACTTGATAAGGATCCTCCAATATTAGTGTTATATGTTGATTTGGCTGAGAAAATCATCACCATGTGCAAAAGGTAATTGGACTTAGAGTTTGAGATGAATGATATTGGATTGATCCATTAGTTCTTTGGATTATAGGTGTGGAAACAACTAGGCAAGATCTTCCCTGGACATGGGAAGTATGCATTTGAGATACTAAAGACATTCAGGATGATGGACTGCAAGTCCATGAATACACCTATGACCACCAACTTGAATATGTTTGGGGCCTCATATTAAAACTTGGTGGATCCCACACTATACAGGAAGTTGATTGGTTCATTGATATATCTAGTTAATACCAGACCAAATATTTGTTTTTTTGTCAACACCTTGAGTCAGTTCATGGTTGAGTTGAGGTAGGTGCATTGGGTAGCAACAAAACATGTGCTCAGATATATTTAGGGTACAGTCGGATTTGGTCTGAGATATGTTGGAGGTGATGGAGTGACATTGCATGGATATTTAGAATTAGATTGGGTAGGTAGTGCAGTTGACAAGAAGAGAACTTATGGCAGTTGTTTCAACTTGGGATCAGTAGTGATTTATTAGTACAATAGGACACAGACTTTTGTGGCACTTAGCTCAGTAGAGGAATATTATATGGTAGTCAATTTGAAAAGTTGTGAGGATATTTGGCTTTGCAATGTTCTTGTAAGATTATATGGTCAGGAGTTGGAGCCCACCATGATTAACTGCAACAATCAGAGTTGTATCAAGCTCTCAGAGAATCCAGTGTTTCACAAAAAGTCAAAACATATTGAGATCGCATATCACTTCATTAGAGATAGAATACAGAAGGGAGTAGTGAAGATCCAACACATTTCCGTAGACAAACATATTGCAAATATTCTCACCAAACCCCTAGTGAAGGGGAAGTTTGTCTACTTAAGGGACAAACTAGGAGTGGTGGAGAATACCTGCCTCGCTAAGAGGGAGTGTTGATTTGTTTGTAGCTTTGGGAGGTATTCCCATAAGAGGCCAAGGTGTTAGGCATGTGGGAATCTTTGTTGGCACCAGATCATCCTTTCATTTTAGTAAAATAGGCCTCAAAATGAGGCTAGGGTATCATGGGAAATTTGATGGGATTTTTGGGCTTGTGTGGGTTTGCCACACCCACAAAGAGGAATAAAATATTCTAATTAATTGTTTATTTTAGGAAGGGATACTAAAATCACTCATTGGAATTTTATATAAAGTAGATAAGTCATTGTGACATTTCATCATTGTGGCATCATGGAGTTAGAATAAGTGAGTAAAAAATGGTGCTAGGGAGTATGGAAATTGTGGCAATGAGAATTATGCACCTAGGTGATATGGCCTTTGGTTTCTAGATCAAATGTAGAAAGTAAGGAAGGACGCTAGTGCGAAGGAAGTCGAGTTTTATGTAATTGTATATGTGTTGCAGGAAGGTGAACCATGTATGTACATAGGTTGAAGAAAGGTGAATTGCATATGTATGTGGGTTGCAACAAGGTGAATCGCGTACAAAGTTTTCTAGGAAGGAGCAGGTCCATACATGTTGATAGGTGACATTAGTAGGCCATACATGTTGTCTGTAGCAAATTTGTGGGCATAAGATATTTCCAGGATATTTGTTGAGGTTTCATTTTTTTTATTTTTATGGTTATTGGACGACAAGGTTGTCCTCAAATTTTGGTGATATTGTATTAGCTAGGAGGGATGGGTTTTACCTCGGGATTTCTGAATTTAACAAGGTTATAGAACTGAAATTTGTGTCTCGTGTGTATTGATGATTCATCTCTGATATTTTATGTTTCCACTGCATATAATTTTATTCAATAATTTTCAGTCTAAAATTGTTCAGTGATAACAACTGTTGGCACTACGTGTAGTTGTAAGACCCTGGGTTCATGTCATATTGACCAACAAAACCCTTTAGACACCGTCCCTTTCAGAATCACCCGCATGCAGAAGAAGTCTCACCTGAGGTATCTATTAGGATTTGAGGAACCAAGTTTATGTAGTAGTGAGGGAATGGGAGGTGATCATTATATTCATTCTTACTTATTGGTTCTATGTGTGTTATTATGTCTTTGTTCTTCATTAGCTACTTAGTGAATCTAGATTCATATTACCACTATATTTGATATTACAACATAAAACCATTACTGTAATAGTCATAACTATTGTGCAATGATAACACATAAGAC
>JASDQU011376109.1:0-14148 GCA_032191745.1 Picea mariana
CTATGAATTAGTCTATGGAAAGAGGGTTGTATTTCCTATGGAATTTGAAATCAAAACCTTAAAGACTGCTTTAGCTATCAACCTCGATTTGATCGATGCACAGATAGTCGGGTTGCAGCAACTTAATGAATTGGATGAAAAAAGACTAGATGCCATTCATCAGACAACTATGATTCAACAGCAAAGATCAAAATGGCATGACAAAACTATCAAGCATAAGCAGTTCCAAAAAGGTAATTGGGCCCTATTGTATGACTCTCGGTTCAAAGAATTTCAAGGGAAACTACGTACAAGATGGCTTGGACCTTATAAAGTAGACATTGTTTTCCCCAATGGAATAGTAAGGCTCCTCACAATCGATGAATCTAAAACACCGTTACTCGTAAATGGTCATCGGCTCCATCTGTACCAGTGCCCTATTTCCAAAGAAGATTTTAAGGCCACATGTGTGGCAAAATCTCATTACCTCTTTTTAGAGGGGGCTCCTACCCCTCATTGCAATTAATTCTTTTTATGTTAATTCCTTTAGTATTAGATTAGATTTCATTTACTAATAATCCCTGTCAAGAAATACCATGTTACAATCAATTTTTGCAGATTCCTGATCAAAGCACAGGCCCACTAATAAAGGACGATCCTACTTCAAGAAGAGGCAAGCTGTCCCACTGCTAAAACACCACTTTTCAACAACTATTTGCTTTTTCCTCATTGCTGAAACACCATTTTCAGTAACCTCACACCATTTTCCCCCATCACTGTTCAACAACTCTTTGCTCTTTTCCTCATTGTTGAAACACCATTGTCAGCAACCTCACACCATTTTCCTCCATCACTGTTCAGCAACTCTTTGCTCTTTCCCCATTGCTGAAACACCACTGTCAGCAACCTCTCACCATCTTCCCCATTGCTGAAACACCACTGTCCAGCAAACTTCTCGCCATCTTTCCCATTGTTGAAACACCACTGTTCAATAGTTCTTCACATTTCCCCATTGACGAAACAACACCATCCAGCAATTGTTTCGCCCTTCTTTCTATTGTTGAAACACCATTGTCCAACAAACTTATCACCATATTTATATTGCTGAAACACCACTTCCTCAGTAGTATTCTACAAACATCACTCTTCAGCAAACATTTCTCTGTTCTTCCCACAACTGAAACACCAACTTTTCAGCATTCTCTGTCAACAAGATTTTGCACTCTCATATTACTTTTTGTCCTTCCAGTCAACAAATCCTTGATACAATTCATGTAAAAAATCAAAATTCTTCACCACGATCACTGCAGAACTATTATGGACAAGCATTATATTTTGTTTAAGTATGAATCAAAAGGTAAAGAAGAGGTATGTAAATTCTATGTATTACAGTTAAGCTATAGTTAATGAGAAGATTCCAAATCATTATTACCACTCGTTTAAAATCATTATGAGCCGCACTTAAAAGGGGGGAGGAAATATCAAACTTGTACACCATCATTTCACACGTATCAACCACCGTCATTCCTATTTACCATCCTTGCGCTTTATTTCACCACCATTTGCATGACTTCACTCCAAAAACTCACTCTGCACAGAAGCTGTTATTCAAACTCTTTGATGGTGTATTTTACCGAGATGGTAGCTATGGGAGGCTCTGTTATACATTACGAACCTACCACAACAGCCCTGTTAGAACACTATCCAGAAGCCTATCAAATTTTTCTGTAGGCAGGATGGATCGATTATTTTCAGAGACTCCAGTGGTATGATCAAAAACAGGTTCTCCAATTTGCTCAAAATCTCCAGGAAGACCATTCCATTGTTCAAGGGGTCCAGATTTTAGTAACAAAAGAGGATATAGCACAGGTTTCGGGTCTACCTACCAATGGCATTCGCATGTTCAGCCACAAACATATCATCCTGAATGCACAGCAGGATTTCCTCTTGCCAGGAGAACAAATTGAACCGAAAGGCCGGGGTGTCCGACTCAGCTCGTTGCCACCTCCATGGCCATAGGTTGCAAAATTCGTCAAACACTACCTTACCTATGAAGGCCGGTACCAGGTAGTCTACCAACACGATTTTGTCCTATTGTCTCATTTGCGGCATAACAGATTGGTGAACATTCCCTATTATTTTCTCGGTTGTATTAAAAATATGTCACACTACTGTAAAAAGGCTAAAGATCCCATCCTTTCACTCACCCATCACCATCTCGTACAACTACTTATCCAAAAGGGTTTTGCCCAAAAAAAAACTCCACTAAACAACCCACCTATAGATCCCCAAGAAGCCGTTGAAATTCCTGAAAATCTTCAGGAACAGCAACCGTAAAACCCTCCAGATTCTCCAGAAGTACCTAATAGCCCTCCTACAGACCCAATTAGTTAAATTAACCCCCCTACCATACCAGGCCCGCCCCACACTTTACCAGAATCATCCACTCCTGCCCTTCATATTCTTAGTGATGATTATGAACCTGACAATTCTCCCTATCCTATCATTGAGGAAAAACCCCCACGAAAATGAAAGCAAATCCATTTATTTCCATCCTTTTTGCAAAGAAAATGAACAAGGGCCTCAACAAGGACAACCACTACTGCCACTACCCTAGACCCCCAACCCATCCAACTAATACCTCATACACCCCTAACCTCCCAAATGACGGAATCTTTACCTATTCCATCCACGGGCACTGAAACACAAGAACCAGATGCCCAATATGTTGCGACATCATCCGTTTCAAACCTAGTAGCTAAAACACAAGAACCAGCTACTCATTTAGTAGCTGAAACACAAGAACCAGCTACCCATTTGGTAGCTGCTCCAGAAGAACCAGCTACTCATTCAGTGGCTGAAAGACAAGAGCCAGCCATAGCTATCACACAAGAACCAGCTATTGATATTGTTATTGAGACACATGAATCAGATGCTCAGGGAGCTACAACATTACTTTCCTTACATCAAGAAGATGAAACACAAAAATCAGCTGCCAATACGGTAACTGCTCCATAAGAACCAGCTAGTGAGACTATGACTGCTACACAAGAACCAGTCACTCCTCAACCAGAACCAACAATGCCCTCTGTATTAGAAGAAAATGAGTTCCTAAAGTCTTAACTGGAAGCTTACAAGCAAGAGCTAGCCATGGCAAAAGAAGTCTATGAGAAGGAACTTAACTTGCACACCCTAGCTCACATAGAAACCATGTCAGAGGGAACTACAACAGAGAATCCGTGTAGAGAATATATGTGTTGTCAATGTGGGGACATCTACTATCAAGCGGGCGACAAAGTAATTCAAGTCCCAGTGCTAGGATATTCCCATGCACCTTTGACTATTGCAGTCAAAGAAGAACACCCTGTTGTTACACAAGAACCAGCAGGACCTTCCAAAATTAAGACTGAGCCCTGGACTGCAAAAAATGTCAAAACTGAAACCCCTGCATTTGTTAATAAAGCTGTAAAAACATTGCCTATCGATGAACCTACCCCTTCCAGCCAGATCAACACCCAGACCTTTGTGAAACAATCCACTTAGACCCTACCACAGCCTATTACTTGCAATGCTGAAACACAAACTCAACCATGGGATGAGAAGACAATAATACAAAAATGGAAAAAAGAGTCTTCTGCTACACAGGCCAAAAGCCTGCAGGAACACAGACAAATCTATATAAATCATACCTACTCAAATTGGGAAGCTTTGGAGCAAACACGCCAGGAAGCTCGTGCCCTTAAGAAACAGAACAAAGAGCTAAAAGGCACATTGCTCCTCATATTTGACTTGGCACAAAAGCTATTGGCTGCAAGGAAACCATCCTGCAATTACTCTCTGTTCCTAATGGAATGAATTACATGGTTTCAGATCAAATCAGTCAAAGAAGGCAAACCCCATGCAGCATTAAACCCGACATATTTTATTAAAACCTTTGCAGAAGCCTCTGCTATGGA
This sequence comes from Picea mariana, assembly GCA_032191745.1. Taxonomy (NCBI): domain Eukaryota; kingdom Viridiplantae; phylum Streptophyta; class Pinopsida; order Pinales; family Pinaceae; genus Picea; species Picea mariana. The sequence continues at coordinate 3,936 of JASDQU011376109.1, forward strand.
TCAACACCTCCTCTGTGAGGCATATTTTCATAATGAGGCCATCCCTGAGAACAGGTAGCTTAACCTTAATCCTCTTGTCGGTGACATCCAGATTCGGGCACTCACCTCCTTTCTTAACAATCAGATTATATGGAAGGATGACTTCCTGGCTGCCAAGCACAATGAGGATAATCGCCTTCTCTGGATAAGGTCGGAGCCACAAAATGCAACCACCTTTGTTACAGAATATTATCAATTTTTAAAGAAACCTGGGACGACTGAACACATTCAGCAACTACAATCAACAATGCTTCAGGATTATCAACACTTCATCAAATCCACAGAGATTGTTTCCCTACAGGAAAATAACCTGTTTTGGCAACAATCTACTGAGAAACGACAGGAACAAAATCCTTTTAGCCCCACTAATCTTGAGATAGCAATCTCCAGGGTACCTAGCTACATCAAGTGTGTTCAGCAATGTGCTCAAAGCTGGATAGGGTACCAGTTTCATTTTCCTATCCTCTGGATGCCAGCAGAGAAATATCAAGTCCATCATAAGATGCCCAAGAAGGCCCAAACAGTAACTTGGCAAAGGTTACAATGCGTTCAAGGGTTCAGAGCTCCAACAGACATCACCTTCCACAACTACTGCTTGAGTAACTTGCATGCTCAGAGTCAATATTCAGATTCTGGTTCAGAGTGAAGTTGTCTGAGGACATGCAACAGTTTAAGTTGGGGGGGATGTTAGGACCATACAATGTACCTTTTTTCCCACACTTTTTTCCACCATTACACTCTTGTTTCACTCACATTTACACTCATATTATCACTTTACCCTATCTTCCCAAAGGTACACAATGTCTCTTCTCTTTTCTATATGTTTAATCTGTTTTGCATATAATTTTACATTACTCTCATACTTAACCATTGATCAGAAATGTATAAGTGCTAAAACAGTTTGAATTGCAGATTAGCATTGATGCCTGTTGCTGAAACAGTAAGAAGCTGTTACACAGTCTGTGGACTACGATGTTGAAACAACAACTCACAGAAACTATCACACAGTCCATGGTCAACGATGCTGAAACACAGAAGAAGTTGTTACACAGTCCATGGTCAACGATGCTGAAACACAGAAGAAGCTATTACACAGTCCATGGTCAACGATGTTGAAACCCAAAAGAAGCTGCTACACATTCTGTGGTCAACGATGCTAAAACACAGAGGAAGTTGTTACGTGATCTGTGGTCAACGATGCTAAACAACAACTCACACAAATTGACTACAACAGCTGCACCATGAGCTAGCATCAACCATCGCTGCTACCTGAGAAGTGATGAAACAGTCAGAACACAAATCTCGTGGCTGAAACAGCTCGCGATTTGTGATGCTATGACAACATACAACAGCAATAACAAGAAACAAATAAAGAATTTGTTACTCCAGCCGCAACAACAACACCTCACTCAGCACTTGTAATAGCATTCTGTTGCGGGAGACTAGGATATCCTATTACAGTTTAGAAAGTCAATCTGACTAAGAATAGGACTCAGATGTACACCTGTAATTAGTGGATTAAATTGTATCGAAGGGATCCTCCTCTTTAAATAATAGGAAATCATCATTCCAAGGACACTGTTTTTTTTGGCTAAGAAGGATTTATAGAGAAGGACATACTTCATTCCAGATTGTAATGTGATACATTGACAGATGAATAAAAGACTGTTCTGAGCATTTCTCTCTAGCCTTTTGTTTTAGGGGAATCTTGTGAGAAGGGATGGCCCACCTTCTTCACAAGATTCACCTATTAGCTTTGTAGTGTGTTAAGTGTGATTTTTTTTTATGACTCGATTAAATTCTGTGTTGCTGAAACACTACTTTACTGAACTCTGTCTTGCTGAACTCTGCCTTCCCGATTGTTACATTGTTTTCATACGATTCATGCTTGGGTAATAGTTAATCATTCTAGTTAGCAATCTTGCTTGGTGAATTCATGAAAGCTTGATAGTCAGGGACAGGTGCTGAAGGTTCCTGCTTCAAGAATAGGGTCCTGTTCTCTGTTAGAGATAGTTAGCCTTCAATGCATGTCAATTATTTTAATGAGTTCATGAAAGTGTGCAAATCAGAAACAGGTGCTAAAGTTTCCTGCCTAGGAAATAGGGTCTTGTTCTCTGTTAGAGATAGTTAGCCTTCAATGCATGTCAATTATTTTAATAAGTTCATGAAAGTGTGCAAATCATAAACAGGTGTTGAAGTTTCCTGCCTAGGAAATAGGATCTTGCTCTCTGTTAGAGATAGTTAGCCTTCAGTGTGTGTTAATTATTTTAGTTAAGCAATGAGTTCATGAAGTGTGATAATCGGAAACAAGTGGATTCCTACTTTGGGAATAGGGTCCTGTTCTCTGGTTACAGAATAGTTGGTCTTTCCTGTTGCAGTATCTTGTTGTTTTAATGTAATCCAAGATTCTTCAATTAATCATTTCTTAAACTTTGAGATCTGCAATAGGTAGGTTGCTTTCCTGTAATTCAAGTTAGAACTTCAGTTTGTTCAAGTCAAAGTGTGATTAATATCTTTTTACTACAACTCTAAGTTTCTTTTGAGATTGAGTATATATAGTGCGTGGTTACCTTTGAAATAAATAGACTTCCCTAGGTTGACAAATTATGTAGCACTTGATTGTTTAGTTAAATAAGAAATTATAGTGACCAACAGTCATCAAATTGTTGATTGATGTTATTTCGCTTGATATCCACCACCTAGATATACGACTTGATTCGTAGCTAGTAGTACTACAATTAAGTAACGTCTATGCTATCCGAAGTCCTACTTTATTACGGGTATATTTACGAAATCGCCTCTTGGAACGTTATTTGATTATATAGAATATCAGCACATTCCTAGATGTCTAAATACATTGACTGATGCATTAAATAACTATGTTTTAGATAGACATTTGGGACATTTATAAACCAATCACACATTACATGTATAACACAACACAAGACAAGCCAGTAGAAGCCGTTTATATGTATATAACGATCAAAAGTTTTTACAAAAGTTTCTGTCCAAGGACCAAAATCTCAAAAATACGAAGCCCATAGCTTCTACAAAATATCGTCATGGATGATGCTCATGATAACACACAACTACTCGGACTACCCTACAAAGCAGTCGACTGAGAGACTCGGACACGCCCACAGTATGGCGCTGGTAACGTCTCGGGATCTCCCCAATAGTAATATCCGGGACCTCCACAGTCAACCCTTCTAAGTTTTGCTCCACTGCCTTATAGTCTTCAGCATCCCATCTCACCACTCGAGCCACCTCTCCTTGCTATTGAATAGGAGACATTCATGGAGGTCGATACAGCCCTACATTTGTGTCATCAAAAAGAAATTTTTGGATTATTTCTTGCATAAACACAAAAACATTTCATATGATAAAAATTACAAAAACATTTAAAAAGAGAAAAATGTGTACTTCTTACCTAAGTCACCCCACTGAGCATCCTCAGGCAGGCCCAAATCCAGATCCCCTCAAAAATCCAAACCAGGATATGTGTAGTCATCAATCATCAGCATCTAGGGCCTCAACCAGTCAAAAAATGAATCATTATACTTGATTATGGGCCCTTCTATGTGTCGAGCCTTGAGGTTGCACCACCTCAGCATCCTTGGATCCTGTGGGGCTGGTAAACCCCAATCAACCTGTAATTGCAGTAGTCAGACCCTCTTGAGGAAGAATGACACCAAAAGTGATCCATACCCAAACTGTTTCAATTCACCCTTTATGCACTTCGTCAATTGTCTCTTCATACTGCGGAGAACTGCATTCGACCAGTTGAAGACCCGAGGCTCTGTGCACTCTATGGCATATTGGAAATAGATCTAAAGAGCCATGTGTGCAACTACGTTCCCAGACATGCGTGCAATAGTAAACAAAATGGTCTGCAAGGTCAAATCTTGGGCCCCCCAAATGGAAAACTTACCTTTGCTTCTCTCTGCCTCGGGAACACAGTATTGACAAAAATATTCGCTCATGGGAAGTCTGTCACCTCTACCTCTAGTCAAACTAGCATGGCATCCACATCATGAAAACCCTATTAGAAAATAGATATCCTCGATATCTAGGGTCGGCGTATGGACTCCCACGTGAAATAACTGTTGGTCCACATCCCACATGTGGACCAAGTATTCCAACAACATGAGTTGGGCTCTCCTGCCCAGAATCCTGAATAATTTCAAGAGCCGACAGTCTCGGAGGGTAGCGACTATACCCAGGTCATTCCTAGCAATGGAATCATCCTCCTCATGTTCCCTTTCTCTCCATTCCAACATTGTGATGGTAAAACACCTACAAAAGAGCCATGAGAGAGAAGTCAACAACTTGTTTTAAACTCTTGCAAATTTTTTATTGAGAAAAACTTCACCTCAAAATCCATTTTTCAGCCACCACAAGTGGCCTTGATGCACAGTGTGAAATTCTCGTAGGTGCCTTGAAGGCCACCTGTGAGAACGCTCGAGCGCATGGTCCGACCATAAAATGGACTTAAAACCCAAAAAATTGCCAATAAAAACCAAAAATAAACCATGGAAAAGTTAAAGGATCAAGAGCTTACCTCGTTGGCTGAAATGGTTCGCCAAATGATCGCTTATGCCTCTCGCAATCGAGCAAATAAATTTGGGGGAAAATGAGGTATGTTGGACAAGTTTTTGGCAAAATCACAATGAAATGGTAAAAGGCCCTTTTTACCTATATTTATTCACTTTTTACTATTTTTTATTGATTTTTTATATATTTTTATTACTTTGTCTATAAAACCTAATACCCTAATAGCCTTGTAAGTGTGATTTTTCACATATATCGCAACTTCGAAGTCTGAATGAGGGGGTATGGGTGTTTTTTCTTTTTTCATGTGTACGACTACTTTTTTAGGGTTTTTTAGACAAAACCTCGAGCTCAGTCTTCATTCGTTCTCGCGCTCAAAAATATATGAGAACGTAACTGAGTATACTTTTACTCGTCTTTTCATACTCGTCATGGTAACATGAAAACGAAAAACACAAAGGAGCATCCTTTAGGCTCTTTTCATGCTCCTTAAAAATGAAAAGATTGCCAAGCGATCTTGTTCTTTTCACGCTCGTTAAAGTATCTAAAGAAAACGTTCAATGGGCGGTAGTTTATCGCTTTTTCAATCTCGTCGAACTTATTTATGAAAAAAGAACTGGGATAGTTCTCTTTAAGTGTTTTTCAGACTCTCAAAACATGAAAAACTCCCAAGTTTTCTTTCTTTGGACTCATAAAACAAACATCGAAAGACCCATATGGAACCGAGCCAATCCTTCCTAGGGTTCTTTAAATATACTCTGAGGGACTCATCTGAAGGATGAGATTACATCGTCAAGCATATGTTATCCTCCTCAAGATTGTGTAAAAATAAAGAGGTACTCGCCAGAAATGGTGGGGGAAAATTTGGAAAGGGATGTGTTTTCATATTCATATTAATGGTAGTAAGTGTCGCTCTTGAACATGACATGCCCTATTTGTCATTTGACTCCAGGTTGGGAAATCCATTTGTCTCTCATTTGAATTGCTACAAGGTTATATCTTGGGTCATCTTTGATTCAGTTTTGCCAAGTCCTTGGTCGTGTCATTCATATGTTCAAGAGAAGTTCAAACGAGCCATCTATTGAGTCAGCCATCTGCAGTTGTACATTCTTACTATGCCGGCCTTCCCTGTTTCCGTTTCAAACCTTGTTCATACTTTGATTCACCCTCAAAATCTGTTACTTGTTTCATGTCATTGATGAGGGATACATAAAGGCCCTCATGTGATGAGTCTTGTTCCATCGACTCCAAATCATTATCCAGAAATGAGACTTAGAAATCATTTAGAAACTTGGAACCTACATGCCATAATGGTAGGTCTCTTCACTTTCGACAGGGGTTTCACATCATTGATCCCTGATCGAGAGATTCCATCGAGTGCTTGACTTCAGCTCATGCATTTGCATTCGTTCGGATCGTACTTTGGTACCTTGGGATTCATTGACATCAATGGTGATTTTCCTCGCACTCGTTAACAGTTTTCAGCAATGACCAGTAATCAAGTGGTTTCTACCATGTTCGACTTCAGCACATGTAATCACATAGCTATATTTGTACTTTCAGTTGATGGGATTGAATACCCTAGGTCTCATATTTTTGATCCAGACTGTGATAGAGTATATATGAATTGAATCGGCACATAGATCCACTTTGTATGTCATGTGGCTATGTTGTATTCAAGTCTTCTCACATACATCTACATTGTATTCCTAGTGGCTATGTAGCATTTTAATGACATGGATCCATGGTGTATTATTGGCAGCCATGAATTACGTTTATGATTCCATTCATTTGTGATCTGAGCATGGGAATGCATACCTCAGAACCAGTATTATATTTTGTAAATGCTTGATTATGTACAATCTCTGATTAGGTGTGCTTCTTGTTTCTAACACACAGATGCATTTTACAAACTATCTCGGCTATCACAAGTTCCGGCCTCATACTTTGGGGGTATTTTGTTACACATGATTTTGGTCACTCTGGTGATGTCTCTACTAGTGATGTACTCAGGCTCCCACAAGGAATTCTTGCCTAAGAAAAGTGATTGTTGTCTTCTTCAAAAAACACATTTTTAAGATGAGTTCCCAGGCTGCCTATATTATAGGGTGTGAAAATCCTCCATTCTCATAGGAAACCCATACTTGGGGTGCTAACTGTTCGCAGTCTGGTCTATAAATAGGGTGTGAACCTATTTTTAAGCTTGGAAAAGAGAAGAGGTCGCGAAGGTTTTAGAATGGAATCTTCTACAAAATGAGTTGGCACTTGCATGGTTGGAATCCTACTGACTTCTCAGATGTGGTGGGATCATCCTCATCCATGTAACCATCTCTCCTTCTCCTATAAATTGAAAGGTTTCTCATGGTAAATGTTAAGCAAGATTGAATGAAGGATTGGTGAAAGAATTGTGTGAAGAACCCTGCTTGGATAGAAGCTTGGAGGCTCTTTTTGGTCTATCAAGTTGTATCAGACCTTCTTCATGCAAACGTAGAGCAAGTCTGTGCGTTGGAACCAAGGGTCACTGAAAGGAAACTTGCGACATCAAGGCAATATGGTTGTATCTTCTACTTTCATTTAATATAATACAGTGGCATGTCCCTTTCCCATAAAATCACTCTTAGTTTATTGCATAACTCCTTGATCATATGCATAGGTTGACATTGAATATACTTTGTTATATTCACTTTGGTTGGTTTCTGTTGTCTTGGAGTTGATTTCAAAAGAGCACCGAAGCGAAGCGGGAACAACAGAGACCTAAGGAAGCAATATAAAGGTATGTCACTCATTCCTTCTTATTAGTAGATTCAATGAATACAACTTAGGGAAAGAGTCGTGTCCTATCCTATTTTTTTCTAGATCCAGGTGGATCTAGAGAGATCTATTAGTGTCCGCACCTACCGATTTATCCGACAACACACATGCTCTTTCCCATATCCAACGGTCATGACAGACCTTGGCTCTTACCGAATAGATTTCATTTTTTCATCTTCCAAACAAGGGATCCTTCCCTTTAGATACTTCCTCGCTATTCTTCCTGAGATTTGTTATCTCTAAAAGGCTTAAGAGCTTTGCACTCTTTCTCCTGAACTTAACACTTAGAAGGGTCTTCTACACACCCCTTGTGCTCCTTCATCAATTCTAGAACCTAAGTGGTTCTTGATCTCTACTTTCCTCGCAGAGAACTTGTGCGTATCTGCACCACCTCTCCTAAGATTAACAAACTCCATCCTCCAAGGGACTCAAAATGAATAGGAGGATCAACATGTTTACATGAGATGGTGCCCAAGGTCGAAAAAATCACGGTTCATGACTCTAGCATAAGCCACCACAGGACACAAGCATTTATGAGTATAAAACAGGAAACTCAGTACTTACTTAGATACATAATTTATACAAGAATAAAGAGATGCAGCATAACCATTAAGAAAACATGCACATCTCAGGGTCACTCACAGTATATCTAACTTTAATTCATAGTACCACTTAAATACACAAGATTTGTGATTACTTATCTATTACAGGTGGTAGCCAACTAACTAACTGTGGGTGTTCATCCTTCCACCTGACCATAGTCTTAGAGGCATTCATTCTTAGCACTCTGGCCAGCCTCATGCCAAGCCATGATATCATCAAGGAACTCTCACAGTTCTCAAGGGTTCTTTCTCTATTTCAGCTTCTGCTTAGGTTATGTTCTCTACAACTTTCAAATATTTTTTTTTTATGGCCCTGGTCAAGGTTTATCAGATGCGCACTCAACATCAAGATTGTGGCCTTATGTTCATCATTCCCTAGAGAGCTTTGTGCATCTCCCTTGTAATATTAGGCTCTCGTCTGGTGTCTCCTCTCTGGTTTTCTGTGTGTATGTATCTTACCTTCCTTCTTTAGGAAGGTTTTCGACCTATCATGTTCCTTATGTCAGAAGGAAGCTTGGTTCTGCAGGTCTATGTGGTACTTCGGGTTGACATTCTACAGCTAGACAATGCTTCCATTCATGGGGGTGATTGATAATTCAACCCCTAGACATTTCTTTATTAATTGGTTTCTCCCCTTGGGATCCAAAGGAGGTTTATCATCCTCATCAAGGGAAATCTGGGGTTATTTTATATAATGAACCCTCCCTTATATTTTTCACATTCTTCCTCTAGTGATAGCATGGCCAGTACTTTCAAGGATTCACCCCCACAGTTAGTTATTGGCAACCCAGAAAATAATACAATTACATTGTCCACATGCCTTAGCATGGTAATCCTATTTTATGATAAAGTTACAAACTGGGGTAAACAAGGGTGTTACAATTCCCTCCCCCTTAAAGGAACATCGTCCTCGGTGTTCTTTCTCAAAAACACCTGTCATGCCTTTCTCATTCAGTTGTTTCAGAAATCTCGATCCTTATTTCTCGGTCAGGTCATTTTTCAGACCCTTAATATTTTTCACCTTCTTTCAGTAATTCTTGGACAACAAGAACATTAATCATAGTCTCATGTGATAACATTGTATAAAAATTTCTAGGAACAATTTTCTAATCTTAGTATAATAATTATCAGTGTAGTTTGTGGATTTGTATCCACATGGTTGTCTTGTTATCCAGGATCATTATTTTTCCTTGACATACCCATTATGTGTATGATCCCATTAGCCTACAATAATTATCAAGGTATTCTCTTCCTTGTGGTCACTCAACCTCCAGGCCCAGGCTTAGGCATCCCCTTCACTGCTATACAATCCCTTGAGTGATCCATCTTGCCTTGCCAAGGTTTTATCGCATAGGAAGAACTACCCATCGTGTGCATGATACAAATAGTTTACAAGAAATATCATGGTCTCCTATTCCTTGTGGTCATTCACCCTCCAGGTCAAGGCTCAGGCATCCCCTTCATTGCTATGCAGTCCCTCAGGTTATCCATCTTACCTTGCCAAGGTTTTCTTACGCAGGAAGAACTAGCCATCATGTGCATGATCCCAATAGTTTACAGGAACTATCATGGTCTCCTCTTCCTTGCGGTCACTCACCCTCCAGGCCCAAGCTTAGGCATCCCCTTCATTTCTATACAGTCCCTCAGGTAATCCATCTTTCCTTCCCAAGGTTTTCTTGCACATGAATAATTCCAAATACTTTATCAAGCCTTGCAATCGAGGCGTCCCTCAGACCTTCTCTTCCAAGGCGTCCCTCTAACTTGTGTTATCTCAACAAAATATATTCTAGGCGATCATGGCTTACCATGGGGTTCTCATGGCTCAATAGTAGCCATTTTTCATCATCTGTCCTTTTTGGACAGGTCTTTTCTTCTCACCCATATCACAGGCATACGAAAATTCATGAGACATCATCATAAATTTTAATTCAAAAATTTTCTTGTAAATCTGTCACCTACAGATTTCCAAATTTCATATTTGTTCCACACAGGAACTAGATTCATAATTATGGGATTTTCCTTCCCATAGCAGTTTGGATCAACAGGTAATTGGTCTTCCTTATGGGATTACAATGCTACCATATTCAACATCCCTTTGCTTCCTGCACTTTCAACTTCAATTAGCCAAACAAATTGTTAGTTTCCCATGCACGTATATTTTATTACAACTTTATAACGTCGTCACAAACAATTTCAGAATTTTGCATACT
>JASDQU011376110.1:16427-27534 GCA_032191745.1 Picea mariana
AGTTCCAAATTCAAACCAACCTTCCTGAGTTAGCTGAAGAAGGATCCATTTGGCTACATCCACAAGCAGTTTTGGACCAGTGTGAGCGTCTCCTGTGTCAGAGAACCATCAAGGAAGTGTTAATCCAGTGGAAAGATACAACTCCAACAGATGCCACTTGGGAACCAACTACCATTCTGCAACAATTTCCACATCTCAAGCCTTGAGGACAAGGTTATTTTTAAGGGGAAGGACATGTTAGGGTCCTAACTCACACATAGGTAGAACAATATATTCAGATGTAATAAAGGTCAATATTAATAAGGCCTTGCAATAAAATAGAATAAGTCGAATGTAAGAAGACCTAATAGAAGCTTCCGCTTCTAGAAGGATCTTCCTCTATATGCTTCTTTTTATAGACATATTTAGTATAAATAGGAGTCGAGAGTATAAGAACCCTAGCTTGGAAATTATTGTAATAGAGATTTTCTCAACTGGAGGTTGCCCCCTCGAAACGACCTGTGAACATTGCTCTCAGAATCAAAGTGTTATTTATGTTGTTATTCTTATATCATTTCAGTGTTATTGTGGTGATTATTTTGGTTATATCGTTGTTATTCTGCCATTTCTAGCATTTTATTTCTGTTCTGCATACTTTTATATCTGGTATATTACACATTAGATAAAGATTCGATATGGAATGGAAATGTAGAGCCGTTAAATTTCGTGGAGGAAATTCAAGTGATCTCTCAACCGTTAGTTCAGTTCAAGATCTATCCTGATCGTCAGATAGAACTAAGTGGAAGGACAGGATTAGAGGACCCCATAAGACACAAAGTATTGAAACCCCCGAAGTCTTGAAGTGAATAAGGGCCATCAAATCTAGGAAATGCATGGTGATCATTGGATGAGGACAGGAGGGTCCAATGGTGGTCAACTTTAGTGCTGACTACTTTGGTGAAAATGAGTCTGAAACATGTAAGTTTACCAGAAGGTCGAAGCCATGAAGTTGTGAAATCCCTTCGACCATCGAATCAAAGGAAGAGGAGGGAAAACCCGTCATTCATTGATCTAAATTTTGAACCTTCAAAAAATAAGGTGGTCAACTCCAGCGCTAACCACTCTGGTGAAAATGATTCTAAAACATGTAAGTTTACCCGAAGGCCGAAGCCCCGAAATCGCTAACTCCCGTCGACCATCGAATCAGAGTAAGAATAAGAAATCACATCAACCATTGATATTCAAAGCGCACTAAGGAAGAAGGTGGTCAAATACGACCTTGACCTAGTCTAGCAATAAACTGCTCAGATAAACCAAGAACTCTCGAACCCCAGAGTTCCAGAATAAAAAAAGGCCATAGGATCAAGACAATTGAAAATATACGGTGGTAGATATATTCAACACTTTGGCGATAATCAAAGGATGTTATAAAAGTGCCAAAATTCCATAAGCCATGAAGTACCAAATCCACGAAGTAAGACATGTAGCAGAAGACAAATGTCACACATGGCCCAATTGACTAGTGACAAGTGTGAAGGTATAATTGGCACATTAGGTAAATGAAATTCATGAATCAAGGTGGTGCGTGGAAACCACTCATCTAGTGCCACGTCAAAAATGACGTCAACAAGCTACATCACTATGGGAGTACATCCTTTGGGGATATCCAACTTCTCCTACCAACAAAACTACCCAAAGCGTCGAAGGTTGAAGTCACGAATAGTCGAATACCCAGAGAGAGGGAGATAATTTCTGCCTAATTATACGGTCCTATCTCATGGACATATGAAGGTTATAAAGCTGGGAGTTTTGATACACACTTCAGTGGAATTGTCTTTGGAAGAGTTGGAAGACTGCAAAGGCCTGATTCCCGAAACACCGAAGTCTCGAAGTAAATGAGAACTATCCATCTCAAACATGCAAATAAAACGTGATGGTCAATCTTGATAAGTGATTAAGAACTCGTTTGGCTTAGACTGTAGATTAAGTGATAAGTGATTAAGTGATTAAGAACTCGTTTGGTGATTCCTAGGGTTGGTTCCTGTTATAGCCCTAAGATTCTCTACCTATGCATACATGGAATTAACCTTTCTACTTGCATAAGTTTCCAAATCAGTGCTGAGGAACTCTATTTAAAAAACCATTTTTTGGAGCATGTACGTGCCCTACTGCAATATTCTCCGCATACATACACTTGTTGCATGCTAGAAAACCTATTTACATACTCTATCTGCATACAAAACAACCTGTGTTTCCTAACCAATTCACCCACTGTAACTTGCCCTTAAACCGAAAAAACTACCCTTTTGTCATATAAAAAGAGGTCTTGGGGTCCCATTCCAACATCAAGCATTAGAACAGAGAAAATCTTCCAAAATCCCTTTCCCCTCTTATTCCAAATATTACATCCCTTTCTGATATTTGGCCTCAGTATTCCCTATCTAGACCTTCCTCCTATGCAATCCCTTCCCTTTCCCTAAAGTCATCAGTTAATTGTGAGTGAAGGCTTTGGGATGATGCATTTGGAGAAACATTAAGAGTAGACCAGAATTAGTTCGCAGAGCATCAACCACTGAAGGTTGTAACTTTTAATCTTCATATTGAATAAAAGAATCATTTTCTTGTCCCAAATATCATGTGTTTATGCTTTTAATTTGACTTATTCATAATGGTTTATATCTAACCCAAATATTCATGAGTAGAGATATAATATTTGTAGCATTTTTTGCCTAAGCATTCTTGTAGGTCATTTTTGGGAGGAGACCAATAGCTAGGATGCTACAAAGCTGGAGGTGGTCTACATCGAATGTTGGACCAAAGGTACTACTTCTAACCTACTTTCTTATATATTTATTTTCTTCTATTTAGAGTGTTTGGGGAAGTTTAGGAATTAGATTGTCTTTTAAGGCAGATCATAGATCTGCCTATACTTTGACCCTGGTACAGTAATAGGGGGATTTCCCCCACTAGTTGTTCCCTGAAGAAGGGGATTTGTGTCTCCTAGAGTTGGTGCTCTAAAAAGGATTGGTTTCCWTCACTATCTCAGATCATTCTTTATAAAACCTTGTAATTYCTATTAATTATATTTATATAATTGATTTTAAATACAAGTCCATTGTTGATCTATTGTGGTGATTAATAAACTAACAAAGTAATTCCTAATTGTTTAAAAATAGGAAATACTGATTCAACCCCCCCTCTTAGTATTTCCAACAATTGGTATCAGAGTAAGTGACTTTAGCACAGTCTAATAACTGAAAGGTATATCCTGAAATAAATGGATCAGCAAGAGGGTATATCTTCCAACAAAGCACCATTGTTTAATGGAGGTGGTTATTCTCTCTGGAAAATAAGAATTAAAATCTACATGTTGGCCCTTGGTTTTGATTTCTAGTAATTTGTTGTAGATGGCTACACTACACCAACTAATCCACCTATAGATACTATAGGAAAGAAGATCTGCAATGACAACTCAAGAGAAGTTAATTTCATTCTAGGAGGATTGAAAAGTTCTATAAGTGTGAAGGTAATGCATTATAAGTCATTTAAGTAAATCTGAGACAAATTGGAGGTTGTATATGAATGAGAGAAAATTCAAATAAGCCAAACTACAAACCTATAGAACTCAGTTTGAAAATTTGAAAATGAAAGAAGAAGAGAACATTGTTGAATACTTTCATAGGGTAGATGAGGTAGTTAATTCAATCAAATAAACGAGAGAAGAACTTACTGATAAAACTATTGTAAAAAGTATCTTAAGGTCATTACATATGAGATATGATGGAAATATTTCCACAATTGAAGATAGACCAGAACTTGACAAACTCATAGTAGATCAGCTTCATGGAATTTTTACAGCATATGAGATGAGAACAAGGAATGAAAAACCACCAAAAGGAGAAACAACATTTAAAGCATAAAAAAAAAATATGAGGCAAGAGAAAAATACCAATGACGAGTTATCATATATATAGGATGAAGAAATTTCCAACTTCATGAAGAAACTCAAGAAAGGGACTCAAATATACAAAGGAAATCTTCCTCTAATATGTTTCAACTATGGAAAAATTGGACACTTTTCCAATAAATGTCCCTATCTTARGTAGGAGGAAAGTGATGATGAAAGAACCTTCAAAGGTCAGAAKAAAAGAAAAACCAAAGATAAAAGGAAGTTCTACAAGAAGAAGAAAATGTTCTTTACCCAAGAARACAATAGCTCATCTGAAGAAAGTGAAGAAGAGGAGCGAAAACTTCTATTTATGGGAATAAAAACTCAAGATGATAATCATTYGAAAGATGAAGAAGAAGTGAACCTTGAGGAAGAATTATTTYGTGCAATTGAAGAACTAAGAAAATCTAAAAAATAAAACATGTTAYTAKGGGAACARCTTCTAGAGATTGAAGAAGCTACTAAATCAAGAGAAAAGGAAGTCTCCAAAACCATTACYGAGTCAGAAGAATGGATTATTAAGTTAAAAACTCAAATCCAAGAAACCAAAATAAATAAGAAATATTGAATAAAGAAMTCAATGAAAAAAAGAAAATATGTAAGATATTGGAGGATGAAATAGTTCAACTAAAAAGGAAACTAGAAAAWTAAGATATTTAGTCTAAGTTTGAAAACAACTCAAAAATMTTGAATAAGATTCTTAGCAGTCAGAGATAATCAAATGATAAGACAGGACTAGGATATGATCCCTCTATAGAACAAGAAAATGACAAAATCAGCTATGCATATGTTCTTAAGAATCCCATAAGAATAAAAGAAAAGAAAACAAGAACAATACCATTGGAAACTATCCCAAAATAAATATAAATATGCACTTTCTACTAATAAAAACATTGACGAGAAGAATAGAATCTTGAGAAAGAATCCCTATAAAAGAAATCAATATATCTTCCTTGGTTATTTCTATTTCTACAAAAATTTTGGACATAAAGCAATACACTGTAAATCTTATAGAAATTACAATCCAAGAAATGTTCAAATATATGAAAATATTAAGGATAATGCAAAAATAATAAATCATTACTCCTTATCTCCCTTAAAATACTACAATGTTGAATGTTAGAAATGCAACAACTATGGTCATAAAGATAATGAATGTAGATTGTCAAAATATGACAAAAGTATAAATATTCCCAATAATAAAAAAGTATGGAAGAAAAAGAAAAAAATAGTGCAATGTAGCCCTATATGCGAGAAACCAAGGATGTCAGTGGTATATAAACATTGGATGTTCCAAACACATGACTGGAGATCAAAGAAAATTTCTCAAGTTAAAAAAGAAAGGAAAATGAAAAGTAACCTTTGGAGATAATATGTCAGCCAAAATACTGAGAAAAGGCATTGTTGGTTTAGGAAATAACAAAACCAAAGAAAAAGATGTGCTTGTGGTAGAAAATGTCAAACACAATCTCCTAAGTGTAATTCATACATGTGATCAGGGTCACATACTTACCTTTGATTCTCAGAAATGTGAGATTAGAAAAAAGGACACTAGAAAGCTAGTAGCAGTTGCACCAAGAACATCTAGCAATGTGTACATCCTTAATATAGATGAAGGAGAAAAATATTGTTTAATCTAGGTAGATGAAAGTTGTCTATGACATAAAAGTTTGGGATGTTTAAKCTTTGACAACTTGATCAAATTCAAMAAKAAGGAGGTAGTAAGGGATCTGGMAAAATTTATTAAGCCTTCATATTCTATTTGTAAACATTGTCAAATAGGTAAGAAAACAAGAGTTAGGTTCAAAACAAAAGAGAATTCCACAACAAAACCATTAKAACTTATTCACAAAGATCTATGCRGACCTACCAGAACTAAAAKTTCTTATGGTGAAGATTATTTTATGTTGATTGWTTATGATTACACAATATTGACTTAGGTATACTTTCTAAAAGAAAAATCAAAAGCCTTTGTGAAGTTTAAAACATACAAAGCCCTTGTAGAGAATGAAACATATCTCAAAATTAAATGTCTAAGATTATAAAATGGAGGAGAATTCACCTCTAAAGAGTTCATTCCGTTCTATGAAAATCATGGTATCAAAAGACAATTTCCAGATCCAACAACTCCTCAACAAAATGGAGTGGTAGAAAGGAAAAACATAACAGCTCAAGAAGCTACACGAACCATGCTAAATGAAACTAAGATTCTAGAAAAAATATGGAGAGATGCAATATACACAGTATTCCACATACTTAATCGAGCTCATTTGAGACCCAACCATGACATAACTCCTTATGAACTATGGTTTGGTAGGTCAACATATGTAAAATACTTTAGAAATATTGGAAGTAAATGTTGCATTAAGAATGATGAATATAATTTAGGAAAGTTTTATCCAAGATCTGATGAAGGGATATTTTTAGGATATTCACCTAATAAGAAAGCATGCAGATGTTATGATATTAGACTAATAAAGATAGTGGAAAGTGCCAATGTAAATATAGATGATCTTAAAAAGATCATATCCTTAGACATATCAAAAATTGATAAAAAAATATTAGCAAGAAGATGATGATGTAGAATCTCAGCAAGAATATGATGATAATGAAACATGGGAAAATGAACAGTATATTGATGAAGAAGAGAAGGAAGAAACACCCTTGCCAAAATCTCCATCAAAAAGAGTTCAAAAGAATCATCCTGAAAGTCAGATTATTGGAAATACAAATGTAGGAGTGGAAACAAGAAGGAAAAACACATTTGATTCAGAACAAGCAATTTTATCCCTGATAGAACCTAAAACATTTAAATAAGCCAACATAAGTAAATATTGGATAAAATCAATGAATGAAGAACTAGACCAAATAAAGAAGAACCAGACTTGGGAACTAGTTCCAAGACCCAAGGACAAGAATGTGGTAGGAACCAAGTGGATCTTCAAGAACAAACTAAATGGAAATGGGAAGATTATAAAGATCAAAGTAATATTAGTTTGCAAAGGATATTCCCAAGTGGAAGGTATTGATTTTGAAGAGACGTTTTCTCCAGTAGCAAGACTTGAGGCCATCAGAATGTTCCTGGCATTTTCATGCTTTATAAATTTCAAAATCTATCAAATGGATGTCAAGTTGGCATTCCTTAATGGAACACTAGAAGAAGAAGTCTATGTTGAGAAACCAGAAGGATTCATGTTAACAAAAAATTAGGACTATGTGTGCAAGCTAAAAAAGGCCCTATATGGTCTTAAACAAGCCCCTGGAGCATGGTTCTCAAGGACTGATCAGTACCTGCAAAACAAGGATATAAGAGAGGGACTAGTGACAACAACTTATACATAAAAATTGAGGATGAAAACATGATTCTTGTGGTGGTATATGTAGATGACATCACATTTGGAAGTAATCTTACTACACTATGAAAAAAATCTGCAACCAAAATGTAAGAATAATTTGAAATGTCTATGCTGGGAGAACTGTCCTTCTTCTTAGGTTTACAAGTAAATCAAATAGAAACATGAATATTTGTTTCCAAGACAAATATATCAAGGAAATTATAAATAAATTCGAAATGCAAGACAATAAACCTATGAGTACTTCCATGGTCACTCGATGTAAACTAAGCCTAGAAGATGACTCACTAAAAGTGGACCAAACAATGTACAGATCAATGGTTGGAAGTATGCTCTATTCAACAACAACAAGACCTGACATCATGCAGGTTGTTTGAATCATGGGGATATTTCAATCTGCAACTAAAGAAACTCACTTAAAAGTAGTAAATTTAATATTCAGATATCTTAAAGGCACCTTAGAACTTGGATTATGGTATCCAAAAGATAAAGACTTCAATCTAACTACATACACTGATGCAGATTGGGCCGATAGTATAGATGATAGGAAAAGCACCAGTGGAGGAGAATATTTCTTAGGAAAATTTTTGGTAGCATGGATAAGTAAGAAACAAACATCCACATCATTATATACAATAGAGGCATAATACATTGTTGCTACATCCTGCTACACACAAGTTATTTGGATGAAGCAAACATTAGAAGATTTACAAATAAGATATGATAATTCCATTACTATTAATCGTGATAACACTAGTGCCATAGGTATCTCTAAAAATCCAATAATGCATTCTAAAACCAAACACATCCCAATTAAATGCCATTTACTAAGATATCAGGTTACCCCAAAAGTGGTTAAAATAGTGTACGTGGACACCAAAGAACAAATTGCAAACATATTCACAAAACCTTTGCCCAACAGTACTTTTGAAAATCTTCGACATAAATTGAGAGTAATTCACAAACCTCATTAAAACCATAAAAAACATATTAGAAGAAAAGGGGCACATGGTCAAGGGGAGAATTTCCACAAGGGGAGCGAAGAAAGATCCCCTTTGTCATTGTGGTCAAAGGGGGAGGAAATTGATAAGCAACAGAAATAAAAATATTTCAAAGAAAAGGTTTCCATCAATGCCAAAGGGGGAGAATGTTGGACACAGTGGTGTGATATTGTCATTGATTTCTACAGGGTGCAAAAGAATCCATTATTAAAAAAAAGGATCAAAAGGAAGAACATTAATTGAAGCTCAGAAGTGATGACACATTGGAAATAACATAGGATACAAAGTTATTTGAAGTGAAGAAATCCTTTCGTAAAGGACTGAGTTACAGGAGTCGTTCATTCTTATTTCTGGACAATCTAGGATTAGTATATCAAGGTGAATTCATAGTTTGAGAAGGATTAAATATCAACCATCAGATCTGAAGCATGAGCTTCATATGGTTTCCCAACCATTTTATCAAGATTTGATCTGGAGTGGAAATGTAGAGCCGTCATATTTTGTGGAGGACATTCAAGTGAGCTCTCAATCATTAGATTAGTTTAGGATCTATCTTTATCATCATATAGAACCAAGTGGAAGGACAGGATAAGCAGACCCCATAATACACAAAGTATTAAAAACCCCAAAGTCCCAAAGTGAATAAGGGCCATCAGATTTGGGAAATGCATGGTGACCGTTGGATGAGGATAGGTGAGTCCAATGGTGGGCAACTCCTATGTTGACCACTTTGGTGAAAATGAGTCTAAAATATGTAATTTTACTCGAAGGATGAAACCCTGAAGTCGCGAACTCTCGTTAATCATCGGATCAAAGGAAAAGCATGTAAATCCCATCAACCATTGATATAAATGTTGAACTATCAGGAAAGAAGTTGGTCAACTCTAGCGCTGACCACTCCGACGAAAAGGAGTCTAAAATTCGTAATTTTACCCGAAGGTCGAATCCCAGAAGTCACAAAATCCCATCGACCATCGGATCATAGGAAGAATATGAAATCTTGTCAACCATTGATATTTAGAGTACGTTAAGGAAGAAGGTGGTCAAATCCATCCTTGACCTACTCCAGCGATAAACTTCTCAGATAAACCAAGAACTCCCGAACCCCAAAGTTCTGGAATAAACAAAGGCCATAAGATCAGGACAGGTGAAAATATATGGTGGTAGATCTATTTGACACTTCAATGATAATCTAAGGATGGTATAAAAGTGCCAAAATTTCTAAAGCCATGAAGTAATACATGTGACAGAAGACAAATATGACATGTGGCCCAATCTGCTAGTGACAAGTGTCAAGGTATAATTGGCACATAAGTTATATGAAATTCAAAAATCAAGGTGACACTTGGCATCCACTCAAATAGTGACACGTCAACAGTGACGTCAAAAATCTATGTCACTTCAGGATTACATCCTTCGAGGATATCCAGCTTCTCCTACCAGCAAAACTACCTTTGTCACAAATAGCCGAAGTCACAAATAGTCTAATACCTAGAGAGCAAGAGCTCTTTTGTGCCTAAGTCTACGGTCCTAGCTCCTGGACATATGAATGTTATCAAGTAAGGAGTGTTGATACACCCTTCAATGAAATTTTCTTCGGAAGATTTGGAAGACTGCAAAGTCCTGAGTCCCAAAACACGAAAGTCTTGAAGTAAATGAGAACCTTCCATCTCAAATGTGCAAATAAAACATGACCCCCAATCTTGATAAGTGATTAAGCACTCATTTGGCTTAACGCTTAGTCACCACCTATGGTCATATGGAATAGAGGTCCTGAAAGTGCATCTTTGTGAATTTCAACATACAAAGGAAGCATTTTTCCTCTGTTAGGAAGAAACTTTGAACCAGATAGGATCTGGATTATGTCTTGATTGATATTAAGTGATCAAATACATCCAATTCATTGGAAAGATAATCGAAAATCTCAAATATGATCTATTGGAGAACTAGAGATGCAACAAAAGATTAAGAATAAAATAAAAAGGCATGGGATCGAGTTAAAAGAAATTGATCCATACATGTGATTGATTTATGAAAATCCCTCTTACTAAATTGAAAATCTTTCATGTTAATGTGTGAATAATAATAGAGGGAAATATTAATTCTAAATTAAAATACAAATGTTATTACTGTTAATTTAAATGAAGAGGTGCAATGGTCCAAAAAAAGGGACACAATGCTTGAAACGTTCAAACCAATTGGAAGACTATATAGGCAAGAAAGAACGATGAAGAAGAAGTGTCTCTGCAGTCCATATAAGAAGATCAAAACATAAGAAGAGTCCAAGAAGACTAATTGATGATACTTATGCAGTGAGGGTGGAAGGAAGGAACAAGGAAGGATTCATATCCTTTACTAAGTAAAGTGTGAAAATGAGGGAGTTGGTGGTTCTTAGGGTTGGTTCCCTAAAGACAAGGGAGTTGGTGCTTCCTAGGGTTGGTGCCCTAAAACAAGGGAGTTGGTGCTTCCTAGGGTTCGTTCCTTAAAGAAGGGGATTTGTGTCTCCTAGAGTTGGTGCTCTAAAAAGGATTGGTGTCCTTCACTATGTTAGATCATTCTTTATAAAACCTTGTATTTCCTTTTATTATATTTATATAATTGATTTTAAATACAAGTCCATTGTTGATATATTGTGGTGATTAATAAACTAAAAAAGTAATTTCTAATTGTTTAAAAAAAGGTAATACTGATTCACCCCCCCTCCCAGTATTTCCAACACAGAATTCCTTAACACTTTAAAAATTAGTTAATTAAATTAATTAAATTATTACAATGATTAGTGCAATAATACACTCCAAATATATTTGAATACTCAACCAAATTGA
>JASDQU011376111.1:0-18431 GCA_032191745.1 Picea mariana
TCATAGAGAAACAGTAAAATAAGAAAATCTTAGAGGGAAATTAAGTGTTGTCTCAATTTGGTCATATGAAAGAGAATTTACGGTTTTAGAAATAAAATGGGGGCAAATAAAAGGCTCTTTCCCGTAACTGAGTTATATCTTAATAAAATGTATGAGGTGGGAGAAAAACATTTAGTTGTCTATGGTGTAAGGCTCCTATCAAGGGAGAATCTCACGTATAAACAGAAGAGGAAAACTGTAAAGAAATAACCCCATGTAGCATAAAATATGTGTAGAATTTTGAAAGTGTTGACTGGTCTTACACCTGCTGATAGCTGGTACAGAGGAACAACATTAAACAATTACATAAAACCAAAATTCATTCGCTATAGTAGTGGTCGTACTAAATTATAACGAAGCATTCATCAGTTATGAATATGAAATGAAATGAAAATATGAGATACAAGAAAACAAACTCATAAAACAGTCGTGACGGAATTGAGAATCTTCAGATTTGCTTTGTATCAACTCTCAAAAATTGTAAAAACTCTGTTACAATCGACACAAAAAGGTCCATCCTTTTTTCCTTCTTTCTATGGTATATTTATACATTTTACAATAAGATAGAATCTCAATCGTTACAAAATTTTGGTTATGATAGGGAGGAGAGCAATCGCTCCATTTCTTCTTCTCTGTCTTCACTTGGTGCCAAACGTTTGTCCTCGTGCGTGCTCGGTACAAGTGACACATCTTTCAACTAGCTGAGATATTAGCCTCAACTGTTCTGCTTGACATCTGGCTTCAAAAAAGTAACATTCTCGGGCTAACTGTGGTAGCCTGTCTTCCATCTCTCTGTCTATGATGTTGATAGCACATAATTGCGCGCTTGGTTTGATCATACATTTGTCTATTTGGACCATGTCTGCCATAGTTACTTGGGAGATCTTGGTCGAATCCCTTTCTTCTTTTCCCTTTAAATCAAGCGATATTTTTTCCATATTCATTTGAATCAAAGCCTCGGCACTACCTCCGCTATCAATGCCTAGCAGATCCCCATCTATAGAACTGAAAGCCTCTTCCAAGGCATTTGTTACCTTTTTGGCTTGAATCTTGCCTTCCGAGATGTTGTGCTCCCATTCTTTCAATAGAATGTTTCCTCTGGTCTGCTCTGAAATGGTGAACTTGGGAGTACTTCCTGAATCCCTGTTGTTTGTGGCTATCACAGCCTCTTGGAAGGCGACCTGTGCTGCTTCAGCTTCCCTTTCTCTAGCAGATAATTTCTCTGAAGCCTGGTTGACTAGCAAACAGTTGTCTCGGATCGCTTCTACCTTGCTGAGTAAATTTCGTTGGGCCGCAGAGACTCTGCCCCGAATCTCCATCGCCTGGGACTGAAACATCCTGATATCTATCACCTTGCTTTCGGCGAGTTCCACCCTAGCCTGCAGCTACCGGATCAAACCTTTTTGCTGACTCGCTTGCATCTGACCATCCTGAACCACCAGTTGCACTTGTTCGAGCTTAGACTTGAGCTGCTCTATACCCACACTCGCCTGGTCTTTGGAAGTCTCCGTTGCTATGGCTAGTCTAGCTTCCAGGGTCTTGATGAGGCGATTTTTTCTCTTAAGCTGGTTTTTCAAAAGCCCGACTGAAAATTGATTCACCGAGGCATATGCTCCTAATGTCCCTGCTATTTCAGTCGCGAATTGTTCATTCTTATTGTCTTTTCCATCAGTTATAACTTTATGTTTCTTGGCAGTTGACTCTCCTTCCTGATAGAATTCCCTCTTTACTACTACCTTTTTATTTTTATCAAAGAAAAACTCATTCGGAGGGAGTTCTTCTAACCTTATAGGCCTCAACTCTTCATTGAAGACCCATCCTGCCTTAATATTTCCCTGAGTTGACTGCAAGGGAATAATCGATGTGATAGGTTCTTCGATCTGCTTTGCTGATTTTCCCGGAGTAGTAACCGGACTCTGCTTCTTTGGTGGGTCAGGAATCTTTATCTCTATTTTCGGACTCTTAGTTTTCTCTCCCTCATCCTGGTGTTTTTCTTGATCGGGAGTTGCATCCTTAGAGCCTTCAGCATCTCTCTGTTTCGCCTCCGATGTACTCGGACTTTCACCCCGCAATACTACGGGAAGACAACTACGTCGATGTTCCTGGAACTTCAGAACATCGGCTCTTTCTTCGAGTGCCAAAGTTTGTATCCAAGAAAGAATCTCGGCATAGGACCTTGTGCCTCAGAAAATGTTATCTGAGGGTGAATTCTCGTGCTAAAATATCTTGAGCCCGCAACTGGAAAAATGATTGCTCACGACCCTTTGCGGATCATGCTTCTTGTATTCAATGGAGACCAAATTTAGGTCTTCTAGGGCTGCTGCCTCGGCTTTGGCATGCCTGAAATCTAATAAAGAATAAGAATTCAAATGAATAGGAAAAGGTGGCCATACTTTCTTTGAGTATCCCTTAAGCTCTTTGCTTATACCACCAATTACTGTTTGCCTAGCGACCTCACGACCAGACAACTTGTCGGGAATGAACAATGGCAATGCATGCGGGGGAACCAAAGCCCCGAAAACTCTGAGGTATGAAAATTCTACTTCTACATACCAATCTACTACGCTAATCAGATTCGTTACTATGCTGTCCGAGATCCTGGGTGGCCGGTGACCGAAAATAGTGACATGCAGGGGCACCATTGCCCAGTTGAAGATTTCATACACAAAATTTGGCGCTTTGTTTTCCCATAATTTTGCATGATAAACGTGTATGGGATCGTCTTCTTCTGGAGTCCAACTCCAGCTCATTAAGGGAAATGGTGTTAAAAAACAAACTGCGTCCATAATGTATGCAAACATGAAAAATGAAGACGCCTCCCCGTTCTCTTTCTGCTCCCGATACTCTATGACCCGATTGGTCAGGCTATCGAACAACATTTTTGCCCAGTCGAAGGAACTTCCTTCAGTGACCCGAAACATTAGAGGCACCCATGAAAGAAAACAATGTGAGGTGTCCTCTCTCTCGTATAACGTGCATGTCATCATGGCTACATATTTGTACTGCGGTTCTAAAGAAGCGATTGAATATATGTCATGGCTATCAACTCTGAACTTCTTGGTGTTCGAAACTGAATCTTTTATTAAACTGGACATGGTTTTATCATACTGTACGCATTTCTTCTGCTTGAACTCGTCCAAGAATGTGGCGCCATATGTGTAGTCGGATGTTGTGGGCAGCTTATACATGGCTTGCAGGTGTTCCGACCTGAAAGTCCCGATGGTGACTTTCTACTCATTCATGATGGTTCTGGTCGGTATGTCCACATGGTCTAATGCCCATCAGAACCATGTCATAATATGGAAGCAATCATGGCTTGGCTGCTACTTTGTGCATTCTGGATTGGATGACTATTTTGTACTTGGTGGTTATATCATCCTTTTTGTTGTCGCTGGGGTCATCGGAATAATCCACCAATTCTGCCTGCAGAACATCTGAAATGAATGACCAATTCAGGACCGAGTCGATACTTCAAGGTGAAGTATCAACGACATTGCCTGAGCCTTGTCCCGAAACCTCAACATTGTCTTTGGATGCTTTTCACGGAGCCATGGTTGGAGATTGTGTTTTATCTCTTCTGCGATAGAAATATGTATACATACAGAAGTTAGTTTGCTCAGAGATAATGTGCTCTGTGTGATATGAAAATGCATTTGTTATAATGAACCACAGCTCTTATATATATTCAAAAACTCGGTACCTTTCAGAACAATTCTATCAAATCATGTTTAGAAATAAATTTTTCCATAAAAATCTGATCTTATATTCATCGATTTGCCCTATTTCCTCATTAATGTCATAAAATTTTGGCGGTTTAAAATGTCAGTTGGCGTATGGAAAGAATAAGGCTACCTCGTAAATCGCACAAGCATCGAAACACGGGATATGTATTAATTTAGCTTAATTAATCCGGTTTTACCAACGTTAATCAATATTTCAGTATTCGTTATATCGGGGGTTTTACTTTAACACTTTGAACTTCTAACACCTGAGACTGTGATGATCAATTTGGGTTAATAAAAACATAATCGTGATTAGGGGCTCAATTAATTTCATAATTATTATATTTTCCCTATCACGACTCAGAGCTTCAAAGATAAGTTTCCGGGAGGTTTACATGTTGAGCTGCAAAACCGCGAGATCACGATAATACGACTAAATAAAAAGGGAAGATAAACTCGGATTTAGTGATTAATTAATTACATTTATATCCTTGTCGTGACTTCGCGAGTCGGGGCTGAGACAGTGTAACTTTTAAAAAAGAAAACGCCGAGTGGCGAATTGCCAACAAAACCTTTACCATGGTTTAGCTTTACTTTTAACCTTGACACGGGTTACTAAAATAAGGACCTCGTTTTCTCGGCTATCGAGGCTGCGACAATAAATTTTTGGGTTTGGTGAATGCTGAGGTGCGAAAACCCAATGACATTTAATCATGGTTTAGAGAAAAATTTACTCTCGTTACTGCCCTGGGTGAAAAATTAAAGCGATTTCGCTGTTTTGTAGCTTGGGATGTGTGAACTACATGACTTATAGTATCCGACCTACGAGATCCCAAGGTAGAACAAAAAGAGGAAACATTTTTATGAAAGTTTGGGCTCATCTCGAGAGTACAATAATCATCGATGCTCGCGTGATAAAGCTTCAGAGATCTTGAAACCACAGAGGGCCAATACGAAAACCATCTTTCGATTTCGAGCATTAAAAATGAAATTTGTGATGGGCTAGAAAAACAAAGGTGGATCCAACACAAGCCATGATCTTAGAGCAGATCCCTAACTGAAGGAGGAAAATCCTCAACTCACCCTAAAGATATCTAAGTTGTTGAGCCTCTCCAAGGCTATATAAGCAAGCTTTCTCATGGTGAAAGGGGAACTGGAAAGGGAGAATCACACCAAACTTATGATCTTATAAGTGGTGCTGGAACATATATGATTTGGAAGAAAGAGACCTATGATCTCATAGGGAGAAATCGGTGAAGCTATCGTCATTCAGATCGTGGATCTTTTGAGCAAGGGTTAGACAAGGAGGACTTGACGAAACTGCTGCAATCCATCTACGGCTGTAAGTAATGTTTTGTCCTCATTAATATAATTTGCTTGGCCTGTTTCTTTCTAATTTGTATTCAATCTCACATGAATTTGTCTCTAAATAGATAGGTCTGCTTTGAACTAATCTCAATAGAATAGGAAGTGGTTGTACTTTGTTTGTCTACAAGGCTTATCGAGGAGCTCAAAATTGGAGCTCAACTTGGAGCGTGTAGGGACAAACACCGGTAAAAGGTACGTCTTTCCTCTTTCCTCTTCATGCATTAGTTTGTGTAGACCTAAAAAGAAGTCAATGACCATGATAAGAACTTTCTGTCTTAGAGTCAAGAGTCTAGCTCTTTGAGGAGATCTACCTGTCCGTAGGGAGATTTTCCTTCAACAACTTCTCACCTCACTTGAGATTAATGACTAAGATTACATGCTAATTACTTTTAGCATTTTCCCTAAATAACTCAAATAATTAAAATATTTAATTAATAAAATAAATTTACTTTAATAATTCCTTTAATTAAAGAAAATTCAAGAGTATAAGGCTTTGGACGACTTCCACATGCTAGACACCAAGCCTATGTGGAAGTACCTTCCGGATGCTACATGCACCAACAAGCTAAATGACTTGCTATCATCTGGGATATCCATCTCCCATGCTATTATTTACAAATCTAAGGCTAGGGAGGATGAAGTTTAGAAAATGAGCAAACAAAATGCTAAATTGAATAATCAAGTAGAATATTGTAAAGAATCCCAAAATGGAATGAATGATTTCATGGAGGAAGTCCTTGAAGAAGATAAATTAAATGAATAGATTAGGAAGAACTTCATAGCTAAGGTAGTATAATTCCAAGAAGTGAGCCTAAATATGTCTATCCTCTATAATGAAAATCTCATATGGAAGGGAAAATAGGCTAAGGTTCAATATCAACTTGAGTTCATTAAGCAAATTCAAAAGAGTCGGGGTCACAAGGACCATGGATTTAGAATATTGAACAAAGAAGAATTGTTCTAGATGGAACAAGAAGTAAATTATTGCAGAAAGTTGGAAAATGCATTTCAAATCCAAGTTCAAGAAGAGTGGTCATCTTTCATCAAAATATGGGATCTCGTGGAAGATACAACTTCAGGCAACAAGTTTCCAAGCTTCAACCCTCCCAAGGGTTTTAGGAAAGTATCTAAAGTACTGAAGAAATTAAAGGAGATAGTGAAATGTGAAGAAAATGTCAAAGGCATATCCTCATTGGAGTGTGGGTACATTCAAAAATTTTGGATAAGTGAGGTGAGGGTAGTGACTCATCTAGAGACATTTTTTTCCAAAATTAGAAAAGTATATCAAA
The DNA here is from genome assembly GCA_032191745.1 of Picea mariana. Classification (NCBI taxonomy): domain Eukaryota; kingdom Viridiplantae; phylum Streptophyta; class Pinopsida; order Pinales; family Pinaceae; genus Picea; species Picea mariana. Next base: position 6,419 of record JASDQU011376111.1, read on the forward strand.
AGGTTTAGTTAGGAAGTTTCAACTATAAGTCTTCCCAAATAGAAACACACATTTACTCCTCAAAATTTGTTCAATGAGTTATTTGAGCAATGGGGAAAGTACAACGTTGAACATTCAATAGTAAATGCCCAATTTACCTTAGTTATGGAGGCTTACATGGCTTTTATGACATTTTTTCATTTTTTTGTTTTATTATAATTTTGCATCAAAGTTTAGTTATAAATATGTAAATCAACCTCTTAGAAGAGATTTATGGCTTTGAGGTGTTTGATGAAGGATCTTAACGAAGAACTATTTCAACTTTAATTTGAAAACTCTCTTATTGGAGTCAAGGGAATTTTTGTTGAAGATTTATGTATAGATTTATTCTAATTTGTGGATTGTTTTGTTATTGGATTGATGTCTTATATGACTAGTAAGAAATTCTATTTAATCAAGTTATCTTGTGAGATTGAATAAATTAATAGTTTTTTATTTTCAACAAATAGTTATATATGTTTTATTAATTCTTTTGTTGTTCTTTGTAATGTGTTTTTTGTCATTTAATATTTGATGCATTGTGGAATTATTTATCTAATCAAGTATGTATTCGATGGTGAATCATTGTGCTATGTTTTCATAGATCTCATTACTTTCTACAATAGAATAGTTTGTTTTTCTTGAGAGTCATTTTGTAGTGATATTTTCCGATTTAATTATTTCATAGAGAAATAAAGCTACAGAATCACTTTCATCGATTATTATTGAAGGTTACCTTTCAAAAACTTATTTCTTCAAAACTATTTTTAGATTAGATTTGTTTATTGCATTTAACTCATAAACAACAAACATTTAAAAATGGAAAATACTTTTGAAAATATTTATAAAGTTCATCGAATGGTAACCGAGAGGATTACTCCATCCTAAACAAGGAATAATCTAATTTAGCCTCTTCCTTGGGTTTAATCCCCACTGTTGAGTATTGGGAATCTAGGCTCCTCAATAGAATTGGTGCTAGAAGGAGGGTCTGTGTATGGAAATCCATACTAACAACTCATTTTTTTAGAATATTCCAAATCCTGAAGTTCAAACTTCTGAAAATCCTGCATCTCAAGACTTGGAAAATCTTGGACCTAATATTGAGTCAATCCCATATTGGAAGTATCACATGAGGAAGTGAATTATTTTTAGTCTATCACCTAGGATTATGCAAGAAAAATTGGTTTTACCTATGATCCCTTTTCTTCCTCGATGAATAAATATTACTCAAACCACAACAAGCACTAGAAATCATACTTTGGTTCACACTATAAAATACTTGGTAGAATTATCCTTGAAAGAAATTACTAAACCTTTGGCTTGATTCCTCCAACACCAATTAACCCTTCTACTTCATTGATATAAAGTGAGCACTCTGACAAACCTTCGAGTCTGATTTTGATCCAAACCACTCAAAAGGATCAGACTCAGATTTTGATCGTTCAAATCATTCAAATATGGTCAACAACTAGAATCAACCCTAGTTGGCATGAGATGATTTGTCTCTCCTTAGTCGGCTACACAACCTACCTAAGCATTTGGATCATTTACTTCATAATTATGATCCTAAAATGTCTATACTTCTATGGAATCACATTATGAAATTCATTTTATCCATCAAACTAATGAACATGTAACATGAATATGTTTTTTGTATAATTTTTCTATATACCTTTGAAAACACCTCTTCTTTGGTATTTTAATTTGCATATTGGATCAATTACAAATTGGGGTGATTTTCATAAAATATTTTTAGATAAATTCATGGAGGAAATGACCATTGGTGCTTTAATGGCTGAATTTTTCACATTAGTCATGAGTCCTAAATACAAGATCAAATATTTCAATCAAAGTTTCACTACATTCCTAAACAAGTTTAAATATGGAACTGTGCCTTCACCAAAACTTCAAATCAAAGTTTATGCTAATGCATTACCTACAACAATTTCAATGTTTGTTAAATGAGAAGTGTTGGACATTGGGTTTAATGCTTCCCACGAGTTCTGTGGCATGGGTTAACCCTCTCTTGTGGATCCTAACTTTGGTGATTGTGGTAGAGACTAACGCATGTAGGTTTTGGTATAACAAAAATTGTAGTCCAACAAATGGTATCAGAGCGGCAGGTCTCAAGTTCGAAACTCGTCCGACACCTGTTGGGGGGGAGATTGTTGGACATTGGGTTCAACACTTCCTATGAGTTTCGTGACATGGCTTGACCCCCTCTCGTGGATCCTAACTCTAGCGATTGTGGAAGAGACTAACACCCATGGGTTTTGTTCTAACGAAAATTGTAGTCCAACAAGAAGAAAACAATACCCTAGCATTAACTTTTAAGGAAGCCAATAAAGTTGAATTCAAAATGAAAGGATGCAAAGAAAACCAGACAGCATTAGGGAATAAAGAGGTTACACCACCCAAAAATGGTCCTATTTTACCTTGGCCTCGATCAAAGAAACCCACAGGGGGTACAGAAAATGATTCTATGGATATGGAAAACATGCAAAGAATGAGAAACCAATTATCCAATGAAATAATAGATATGAAGTGAATTTATAGAGAAGTAACTTCCAATCAAAAACCATGCATGCCTTTATTTTGAAGGCATATCCCTCCCAAAGCCACTGAACCACCACTTGAAAATTTAAATATTAATTTAGAAGGAATGGCCATAGATAACTACTAGAAATTATCATCTGGATAATCATTCCAAGAAATCCTATCCACAATGGATAAATGCAGTGAACTTGGTGACAAACATATTTTTAGATGGTTGTGCACGAGAAAAAGAATCCAATGAACAATTAGAGGGAGACTTGGAAGAATCTCCAGAACATCCCATTCAGATAGGCATGGTCTCGAGGGATATGTTTCCTGGTTTGAATTTGGTTGAATATGATGAAGTGGTGGAAAAAGGATTAGCGGTTCAAACTAAAATTAAGGGACTCATACCTCAGCAACAACCAATTATGTCCCAAACTCCAAATACAATAAAAACATGGGCTATGAATCCCACTATTAAACTTTCCTTTGTGATCTCTGATATGAATCATTTAGCTAGTTATTCAATGTCCATGGAATACAACATTATTGAAGATCTTAAGAAAATCAAACAAAATATTTTTATACTTGACGTGTGTAAGATTTCACAGCAACGAAATTTGTTGTTGAATGCTTTGAAAGATGAAGAGGTACAACCTTTAATTGTTGTAAAAAATGCTAATAAAACAATAAGTATTAACATGCAAAAAGAAACAATCGATTATGTTCTTAGAGGAAAAATGTATAAGTCTTTGACTCCTCCTTTCTTACTGAAATTTGAGATATTCAATCAAAATGTGCATAATTGTCTAGTATATTTGGGTGTTTCCCCTAATGTGATGACATATTTTGTGTGCAAAAATTTGAATGCTACCACGAAAAAATGTTCAACACACATCATTCATCTTGACAAGTCAGAGGTTATAGTAATTGGTGAGATGGAATATGTTCTCATCATAGTAGCATCCAAACCTAAGGTTCACCAGGTTATAAACATTGTCGTGGTAGATATAACCAAAGCATATGGTCTCTTCCTTGGTAGAGATTGGTCTCAGAAATTACAGGGTTATTTTGCAACAGATTGGTCACACATCTTGCTTCCATGGAATGGACAACCAAATGAGATCGGAATTGACAGAGAAATATATATGAAGCACACTATTATTGATCTTGAGGAAACAAATGAACCTTCATCTTCAGAATTTCCGATCCTCGGTTATGCTTTGAACTTTGATTTTGGTAACTTTGTGGATGAAGTTTTAATGTGCATGAAACACAACGATATGAATAGAATTTACAAGAAGATAATTTGCATGAGACAAGTAATACCAATTTTGTAAATTATGTAAATTCTAAGTCCTCTGATAATTCTAATTAAATGAATAGAAATAAAATAGATTTTAAATATACCCTGATAGATGGACTCTATTTTTCAATGATTATGAATCTCAAGAGAGAGTTCGAGTTGGTTATTTGTTGATTTACCCAAGGGGTAAATGTAATTTTTTTTTCTTGTAGACTAGAATTTGATTGTACTAATAACAGTACAAAATTTGAGGCACTTGTACAAGGTCTTAAAAAAACCATGGATCTAAAAATTGAAAAAATCAAATTGTTCGGATATTATGAGATTATAGTTAGATAAATTAAAAATACAATACACTACAATTCACCACATCTCAAGAATTACCAAAAGAAATTTCATAGGCTGATTGATAATTTTAATTCTTTTTAATATTTCTATCATCCCACATTCTGAAAACCCAGTAGCCTATTCATTAACTACTATTGCTTCTAACATCACTCCATTAGAAATTTTTGAAGAAAATAGGTTTTCAATTGAATTTGTTTATATTCCCTCTGTCCCGTATAAAATTACTAATTGGAAAGTGTTTGAGGGTGATGAACGGATCTTGGAGTTTCTCACCAATGAGGAGAATTTCAGGGATTTAGTTATTGATAATGATGAGTTTCAATCAAATTTGGAAGAGGATAGAGAGAAATCAACCGAAACAAAATCACACACTAGCCCAAGGGTATTGTTAATATGGAATAAAAAAATTGAATTATAAATCGATTTAAAGGATCATTAAATCTTGAAATCGGCAATTCTAGTCTAGGTCATGAAGTCATCAATCTAGGAACTGCAAAAAATCCAAAAAATGCTAATCTTGGTAGAGGATGTTATAAAAAGGAGACTATAGCATATATTGAATTGTTTAAAACATATCTGGATGTTTTTGTGTGGTCTTGCAATGAACTTAATACCTACAACATGTGAATCATCCAGAATACTATCCCTATAAAGAAGGATGTTGGGCCATTCCAATAGAATCTCTGTAGGATGCATCATTCCTTGAGCCCCAAGTTCAAAAAGAGTTGAAGAAACTCCTATATGCCAAAATTATTTTTCAATTATAGAATTCTACTTGGGTGGACAATATAGTACCATCTAGGAATAAAACTAGTGAAATTCAAGGCTTCCAAGAAGGAAAACTATATAGTGCCACCTATGGAACAAATATTCCAACTTGCATCATGATCTAAAATGTTCTCATTACTTGATTATTTATTAGGATACAATGATCTGGGTGGATATCGGTGACCACCCACCTATTCCAACTGGATTACATACAGATTTCATCTTGGCAGTTTCGATTTTCATCTTGGCAGTTTTCTTCTAGATTTTTGGGTCCTAAACTTTTGGGGCTGTTTTGAGGCCCTAAAAAACATTTTTTGGGCCCGCCACAGTCACACTGTAGATGAAGTTAGAGAATGATGGCATAATGTGTAGTCCTCAGATATACCTTTCCAATAGGATACCATGCGCCTAAAATAGAGATTGTATGCAAACGTTATGACCCCGAGAAGTTGATGTACCAACTTACCTCGATGGGGCCCACATGAATTTTGGCGCTTCATCTCCTAGTGTTAGGTTTTTGGATGTCTAGGGTTTGGGCATTCATGTTTGATGTAAAAGGCCTTTGTATCCTCATTTTACTCATATTCTTGCGAATGAATGTAGTTGTCACATCTCTTCTTAAAGATAAGCTACCACCATTCTAGCAAGCTTGTTTCAGTCTGCATTTTACAGTTTCAACATATTTCTTATTTAATAGAAATCAAGTTTTACTGTATCTATGTTATTATTCACTGTGTCTCTATGTCAGTATTATAGATCTATGTTTTCATTTCACTCCTTGCATAAATCCATATCAGTGGTATCAGAGTAGTCTTCTCCTTGTCATTTTGAGTGCATGTCCCCGACGAGGTCAAGGTATAGAGACTTGGGTCTCAAGATTGTTTATCTTGAGGAAAACTTCTCTTGCACGCCCAAGAAACCTTCCATGGCATGAGAAAATAAATAATATGAAACAGGAGAAACTTTCAAAAAAATTCTTGAGGAATCCCTTGAGCGACAGAGGAATGAGATGATGGACAACTTTGCACAAATCATTTGACGACTGTCGATAAGCGATGCATCTACCTCAAGCGGAGGTGCCACCCCCTTCAAGGTATATCTCAATTTTTATATTACTATATTTGAAGGTCAAATACATGCATTTGTTGTAGATAAATGGTTAAACCTCCTAGAAGGGTATTTTTATGTCCGCAACTTTTTCGATAGAGAAAAGATTACATTTTTTCTCCTCAAGGTTGTCCCCCATGTCAAATATTGGTGGGAGACTTTTTGTGAGAAAAAGGAACATAGGGATCTACATTATTTGTAGTTGCACCCACTTGGGTTCCTTTAGGGATTTTATTAAATAACCATACTACCATGTTGGAAGTTATGACAAATTATATACAAGATGGACCACACTACAACAGGAAAGGGACCAAACAGTACCAGAGTTCACCAATGTATTCCATGCCTTGCACACCAAGTTGGGTATCAAATACACTGAGTGAAATATGGTTCTCAAGTATCATGATGATATTCATAGATACATAAAAAAAAATGGATTTTCTGGACATTTCATTCTTGGGCGCGACCTATCGATATGTTGTTAAAATCGAGCAGAAGCTTAAATAGAAGAAGCAACAGTTTGGGTCTGCTAACCCCTCATAGTAGAAGCAGGGAAAAGGTGGCCCCAACCCATAGAACAAAGGGAAGAGCAAGGATGGGAAACCTCAGGACAACCAGTCCAAACCGTAAATAAAGAAGGACAACGAGAAGACAAAGAAAGACACTAGGAAATGGTGTCAGTTCCATAAGATCCCATGGAACAACACTGCTGAATGCTGCTCAAATAATTCATTGGTGGTCGAGTTTAAATCCTATGGATTAGATGCAAGCTCTAACTCTGATTCAGAACCAGAAAAAGGGAGACAGATCATTGATGCAGAATCTAGTGCCACCTTTTCTACCTCCACCAAGGTCTAGCACGACGAACCTGATGAACCAGAGGAAGGTGAGAACCTATTTCATTCATAGATGTGGGTGAAGGGTACTCTATTGCACTTCATCATTGATAGAGGTAGCTAGAAGAACCTCATCTCAACAGAGTTCATCAAGTTGTTGGCTTTGTCGACATCACCACACCCGCAATCATACACCATCATATGGCTCTGCCAAGGGAGCGATCTCAGCATCAACCAACAGTGTCGCATGGCCTACAACATCAATCCCTTCAAAGATGAGGTATTGTGTGATGTCGCCCCCCTTGAATTTTCTGATGTTCTTTTGGGCCAAACTTGTGTATGGAAATGTCATGTTGTATACAAGTCTAGGCCTCATAGTGTTATTATTAATTTGGACAGGAAATTACACAGGATACCAGAGGTAGTCCCATCTAATGTCATTTCCTTGATATCTACCATGCAATGCAAGAAGGTCATCTCTTAGAATGAGAATTTTTTATTCTTCATGATTCACACTCAGAGTGAGCGAAAGGTTGCAGCCACATCCATGGCCTCTATAGCAACTCTCTCCATGCATCAAAATAAAGTAGATAATGTAGTGGAATAATACAAATACATCTTCTCCTCATCCACTGGGGTACCTATGCATTGTTAGTTCAAGCACTCAATCGATTTGACCTGAGACACATCACTACCTAATGGTCCAATCTATTGCTACCCTCTATCATAAAATGAGGAAATCAAGCACCAGATCCAAGAGCTTCTCAAAAAGGGGAAAATACACCTAATATCATCACCTTGTGGAAGCCTAATCATGCTTATGTAGAAGAAAGATAGGTCATGGCGACTTTGCATTGATTACGGGGCCCTAAATAAAATCCCACTCAAGAACCGATACCCAATTCCCTGAATTGATGATCTCCTTGATCAGATCAAGGGGGCCAAATACTTCAGTAAGATTGATTTGAAGTCCAGCTACCACCAGGTCCCAATAGAGCAGACTGATGTATGCAAGACTGCCTTCAAGTCCAAAGAAGGTATTTTCGAATGGTTTTTCATGCTCTTTGGATTGACAAATTCCCCAGAAAATTTCATGAGGATGATGGATGATATCTTGTGTCCTTTCACTAATTATTTTTTGGTAGTGTATTTGGATGACATCCTCATCTTCAGCTAGAATTGGATGGAACACTTGCAGGACATTCAGCAAGTTCCGCACACTCTATGACAACATAAGATATATGCAAATTTGGAAAAATGCTCCTTTGGAATGAACAAGGTCCAGTACCTAGGCTACATTGTGGATGCAAATGGGGTGCATGTTGATCCAGCCAAAATCCAGGTAATCCATGATTGGCCATCCCCATTCACACTCAGTGAGCTCTAGAGCTTCTTATTCCTTGCCAATTTTTATCGCAGGTTCATGTTGGGATTCTCCCACATTGCATGGGCCCTTATCCAAGTGACCAGGGGTGGTCGCAAGGAAAAATTCATGTGGGGCTAGTTGCAATAGAAATAATTTGATGATTTGAAGCAATGTTTGTGCTCAACTCCGATACTCTAATTACCTTATTTGCAACAACTATTTGAGATTGAGACAAATGCTTCAGACTATGTTTCACACTCATCACGGACATCCTGTGGCCTATCATAGTGAGACATTATCATATATTGTCCATAAGCACCCCACTTAGGAAAAATAAATGTACTATATCGTACTATTCTGTCGAAAGTGGAGGAATTAGATTCTCGGGAAGGAGACATTCATCCACATTGATCATAAGCCTTTGTAATTCATGCAGGCACAAGGAAAATTGCATAATGACTTCCATCATAAGTGGTCCACATACTTGTAGCACTTCCATCTCAAAATCAAGTATAAGACAAGGATCACCAACCGTGTCACTAACTACCTCAGGAAACCTCCAGTTTCTACACTAACCACAGTGCTACACTTCTGCAGATATGAGACCTACGGATGGCCCCAACTCTATGAGAGAGATCCTTACTTTACCACTACCTACCAGATGTTGGGCACAAACACAGTTGTTAATGATTTTCATCTGTAGGACGAGTTGTTGTGCCATTTGACCCATATTTTTGTTCCATCAAGAGAGATAGCGAAGATGATTTTGGAAGATCACTATAGTCAGGTGGCAGGACACTTCAGAGTAGAGAAGACAGTGGCATTGTTGCAACAACATTTATATTGGTCAAAATTCTGACAGGATGTCAACACATATATCTGGTCCTGCATGGCCTACACCATTACCAAATCGGCCATTAAGAAACAAGGCATGTACACCCCTCTGCCTACTCCTAACAGGCCCTGGGAATCCATATTGATAGACTACATGTCGGTCCTTCCTTCAACCAAGTAGGGAAATGACTATGTTTTCGTGGTTGTTGATTTATTTTCCAAGATGGAGGTTCTGGTCGCCTACAAGAAGAGCATCACAACAGAGGCCACTATCAATCTCTTCTTCGAACGAGTGTGGGTGCATTTTGGGATACCAAAAACCATCGTCTTTAATCAGGACAGTTGGTTTCTCAGCAAATTTTGATCGATTCTCTAGTCACGGCTGGACACCAATATCACCAAATCCAAGGCCTTCCACCTGCAAACAGATGGCCAAACCGAGGTCGTCAACAGGATGATCATGCATATTTTGCGCATGTACAATTCCAAGAATCTGCACACATGGGATGAGAGTCTTCCCTATGTTCAACATAATTAAAACAGATCCATCCATAGCTCAACCATCCATAGCCCCTTTCAAGTGGGGTTGGGATTCCAACCATTGGGTCCCATGTATGTTGCACTACCCCTTGCATCCACACAGGAAAAATTGTCCCATGCACAAACCAAAGCTGACAAAGCCACCTAGTTCATTGAACAAATCTAACACATTTTCCAACAAGTTCTAGATATTTTGCAGAAGTCCAATTCCAAGTATAAGTAGTGCCATGATCAACACCAGGTTCCACATAAGTTTCAGGTGGGAGATAAAGTTTGGTTGAACTTGTAGAAATAATTCCTTACAAGACCCAATCAGGAGATTCATCCACTTTGCTATGGACCTTATACCATCACCAAGGTTGTGGGTGACAATGATTTTGAGATCAACATTCCCCCCTTCCTTGTATTTCAACTAGTGTTTAATGTGGAACTCCTTTGACCAAACTTTCCACCATTATTGGACACGTCAATGGTAGTAGAAAAATTGACACTGATAGAGATCAACCTTGAATGCATGGAAAAATCATCCACTGATCAGATCATGGACACATAGGTCAAGGGAACTCACCAACAGAAGTTTCATCTTTATCGTGTTGTCAAAGCAAGGCATCTCCTGCACCAAGGAAAGTGGCTCACCCAGGGCCAAATTCAGTAGAGATTTCCTCATCTTATGGGAGAACTCAATGCAATGGATACCATTACTTACTAAGAGGGTAGGATTGATTCAGGTGGATATCGATGGCCACCCACCTATTCCAAGTGGCTCACACACATATTTCATCTTGCTAGTTTCAGATTTCATCTTGGCAATTGTTTTCTAGCTTTTTGGGTCCCAAACTTCCTAGGCCATTTTGAGGCCCTAAACAACATTTTTCTGGTCCACCACAGTCACTCTATAAACAAAGTTATATTGTTATGTCATAATGTGTATTCCTTGGATATACCTTTCCAACGAGATGCCATGCGCCTAAAACTAAGATCTTATGCAAAAGTTATGACCCTGAGAAGTTGGTGTACCAACTTACCCCAACGGGGCCCACATGACTTTCGACGCTTCATCTCTTAGGGTTAGGTTTTTGGATGTATAGGGTTTTGGAATTCATGTTTGATGTAAAAGGCACCTAGAGCCTCATTTTACTCATATTCTTGCGAATGAGCGTAGCCATCACATCTCTTCTCATAGATAAGTCGCCACCATTCTAGAAGGCTTGTTTCAGTCTGCATTTTACAGTTTCAACATATTCCTTATTTAATAAAAGTCAATTTTATAAGGTCTCTTTCCTAAGAGCCTTATAAAACACAAGTTAAAAATAGACAATAGATAAATGTTATCCTGTGCAATTTAATCATTATCATATAACCATTTATCATTCAGCATAAATTAAATTTATTAACAGCATGAAAATAAATCACGTAACACAGCATATTCAGCATCTTAATGATAACCACCTAACACAGCATAATCATGAAAATACATACCTCTGTCTGATGTTATTTCTCCAATCTTCATCTGTCCTTGCTGTTGCTCTGCCCAAACTTTGCCCAAAACCGAGTCCTTCCTCCCTGCCAGCTAGGAACAGAGCCTATCCGGCTCCCTAGCTCCAGGATTCTGTGAGGATTCCTGGCCCCCAAGCCCAAAACTCCCAGCAACTGATGCACCCCTGTAACAGTCCACCCAACTCCAAACTAGAAAAATACAAACCAGAAAATATAGCCCCTAATCTCAAAATGCTTCCTTCCCCCCAAATTTCCCAAAAGGTCCTCTTCTCGAATGCCTCTGCCCCCTCATATCCCCCTCCCATTCACTGCCTCCTACCTTCATTTAATTCCGCCCACCTTATCCCTCCATTTAATACCTTATCCCTCCATTCAATACCTTATCCCCTCATACATTAAGTTTTCTAATAAATAAATTAAAAATTATTAAGCCTTTAATTCGTTACCCAAACATTAAATGAGTTAATTAATTAATCAACATATATTAAACAGTAAATAAATAAATAATATTATTAATAAATAATCATTATTTAACTAATACACATTAGGACAGTTAATTATTTAATTAATTATACTTGATAAACCTTAAGCAACTATTTAACTAGGGTTGTTACATACACCCACACTTCAGGAAACTTCATCCCAAAGTTAAAGTATTTTATGATACAAGGGAAAAGAAACATGGTTCACACATTCCTAAAAATAACCGACATTATTAGTAAGTAAGCCAAAAAACTCATACATACTAGTGTACATGTACAAGAATTGCATGTGTAGCTAGTACATACAAGTCTCGTTCATGTACTAATATCAACAACTATCATCTCTATAGTAATTTCCATATGCATCCAATCC
>JASDQU011376111.1:31300-43015 GCA_032191745.1 Picea mariana
ATTTGCATGAAGCATATACCATATCACTCACGATATGTCTCGATCATGATATACACCATGTACCATAAGATATCATCAATGATGTGCCTAAACTAAGTACCATAATATGTGCCTCAAGTATGGGATAACATCACCATGACATGTATCAAACTAGATACCAAGATAGCCAAGATATACTACTAAAAATGTATCATATCATTACAAAGGTGTACCATATCATGTACCATCATAATCAAGACATGCCTCAAGCATATACCATAAACATAACCCTCAATAACACATGTAAATAATACCTCTCATCCTTTATCATACCTCATAGACAAAATTACATACATCTAGCTCTTCCTCAACTTCAAAAACAAGATAATAGCATCTTCATCAAACATTACCTCTGTCTCGCGGGACTAGTTTTGGATTAGTCACAAACCCTAAATTTCAAAAAACATAAATCCATACATATAATGAATAAAGGTCTGAAATTTTAACAATGGATACTCTGAGATATTTCTTCCATCTCCTCAAACTTTTAGGGTCTGAAACTTCTCAGAACATAAGTTATAGAAAAAATGGCAGACCTTTTTAAATTCTAGCCTATTTTGGAGAGATAACTTGTATAGCATGCCACATGCCCACTATTTGATATCTCACTCGGAAACTTGCATAGAATATAATGCGGACTTTTTTCACTCCACTGAAATTTGTCTCACAAAATTGGACCCTCTATGAATAAGTTATGACTAATTTACTAGAAACACATGTTTGAGACTAGTTTTAGTAATAGTAAAAAACGTTATCTTCCACTGAGTGTTTATCCAAAAGTAAAATGATCCAGATGTTGAAATGTTTACCAAGGGTACCTTGATATGTCTTCTCGACATCCTCCAATATTTTCTATCTAAATCATTCTATAAAAGAAGTTATAGTGAAAATGGTAAGATGACATTTAAATAACATTCCTTAGAACACATCATCACAAGACTTCATCATTCCTTGGAATTTTTCCCTTATTCACTTCAGATTTCATCTGAAATTCGCCTCAGATATCCTTGGCTACCTTAGATAAAAATAATTTGAGTCAATGTAACAAATGGACTCCTAGTTTCCTTATTTATACTAGATATGGCACCCTCATCTTAGGGTCGACTTGACCTAAATAAAATTCAATTTAATTTTTAATGATTATTCCATTGAGGCCGACTTTACCAACAACATCCTTAATATTTATTTTAATATTTTTTGCAATGGGGTTGACTTGTAACTTCTTGTTTGCAACAAATTTTCTTCTTTTAATTAATTTTGGGTTGACTTGTCACTTCGTGTTACAATTATTTAGGGCTTCTTAACCATACTTCGGGGCTTCCATATTCAAATGAGCATATATCCTCAACCGTGAGGAACCACGTGACGTACCACCTACTGTTGGAAACAACATGATGTGGAATATCCATCTATGATATTGTTACATGCATTTACACTATCCTTCATTTCCTTATTCCTCAAACAACTTTGGGCTTCATGACCACACCTATTGGGCTTCTCAACCACTTAACCACTTAGCCATATTTCCAGGGCTTCTTCTAGGGTTGACTAGGTTTGAAATCAATGTTTCTAGATTTCATCAAGATTTTACATCAATGACAACTAACTTTCCAACAATCTCCCCCTTTGGCATTGATGGCAACACTCATACTCCACCTGTGACCAATGCTCATGATTTTCTATCCTTGTGTTTCTCTCTCCCCCTTTGACATTAATGGAAAAGGGTATCTCCCATTGGGGTTGCTCTCCATGTCTTCATGGTTATTTTATTTATATTTCGATCTTTTTATTTATCCTCCTTTGATAAAAGGGTAACTCCCCCTGTCATTATACCTTCTCTGAACAATCTCTCTATGTCTTCAGGCACTCCCCCTATCTTCACTCTTCTGATCTTTTCTTTTCTTCTTTTGTTCTTTCTCTTCCCCTTTGGAATAAGGGTGACTGCTTCCAACAATTTCTCTTTGCAATATGTTGTGTAGATTATTGTAGGGCTTCCTGTGTTCAATTTTTATAAAATTAGTTAGCATTAGATTTACCATAGAAATTTAGACCTTCTTTTAACATTCAATAAACATATACTAAAATATAAACAAGCACAATAAGACAAATATTTATCTTGAGAAACCCTTCTTCACAAGGGGAGAAAAGCCAACAAACATTTCTTTAGAGAGAATATCCTTGCCAATACAATGTGACCATGAGCAAGCTCTATCCACTATAGAAAACCAACAAAGAATAATCCCACCAATATGTACTTATCTTCACAAGAGATAACCCAACAATATATTGTAGCAAACCCTGGCCAGAGAATTAGAGTATATGGCCTCCAGCAGTGCACCACCAAGACAACAGAGATAAACCCTATTGAGGGTTATGAATAAATCCTAGCCAACATGTGCGCTTCTTCCTTATGGACTGCAATTGCTACTAGGCTTGTGCCATTCTTCCTAATTTGTTGGAAAGTAGCTGCTACTACTGCTCTCCACTAGAATTGTGCTATGGATAAGTGAACGTGTGTGAAAAATGAGGAAGGTGTCACCTTTATTTATACTGGACTAAGAAGGTGTCTTTCCGAACAGGTGTCTCTTCAAGTAGGGTCGACTTGTCTTCTAGAAATTATATTTTTACTTTGTCTTTTTTTTTGTGGGGCCAACATTACTTAATGATCATTATATTTATTCTTTATTATCATTATGTGGGGATGACTTCTCTTATGGGATCCTCCAATTTCTTATGGGGCTTCTTCGAATTGTTTAATAGTTTCCTTTGACTTCTTGACATCTTCATCTATAATAAAAGTTGTCCTGGAGATGAATACCTCTCTTTGCTACCAATAATATCAACACTCCCTCTTAGCTAGGGAGGTATTCTCCATGATGTTCTCCTCTAGTCCTCATAGCCTCGCAGGATATGACATGGTCCTCACACCATGCCATGTTCATGCAGGCCATGCTACTAGTAGCACTTCCATAGTCACACATGGATACAACCAATATGGACCTTCTCAATCTCTTCTAGGGGCTCCGATCCACTAGAGGAAAATAGGGCTACAATCTCACATTGTTTCATCATCATCCATATTTCAAGGGATAGAACCACAAGACGTCCACAATGGTTACAACCTCATGTAGGCTCACACGGGCTATAACCACCATGTGATACTATAATCATCATTGCATCACATAGGCTACAACCATATGGATGAGTCCTCAAGGGATATAACCCATAATATCCCAACCACATGGGCTACAACCCAAGGATCACTAGGCACCAACCCAGTACATCTATATCCCAACCACATGGGCTACAACCCAAGGGTCGTTGGGCACCAAACTACTACAACTTATCAGTCCATCGATAAGTGTCATACTCAACTTAGTCCATCAAGGAGTATCATCACAGGTTAACCTAGCTCATTCCATCTAGGAGTACGACCTAGAGAATGTCTCACGAAGCTGCAACCATCAATACTCCCTCTTAACGAGAGGGGAATTCTCTACCACTCCAATTTTATCACGGAAGTACTCAAACTTTGACTTGGAAAGGGCCTTGATGAGAAAATCTGTAATCTACTCATTTATAGGAAGGTACTACACCAGTACTTATTTCCTCTGCACCATGTCTCTAATGTAATGAAAATCGATCTCAACATGTTTCGATCTATCATGAGATATTGTATTCTTTGAGAGCTTCAAATAGCTCCGGTTATCACAATGAATCACGGTGGGTTCCAGCATCTTCCCAAAAAATCCTACAAGGAGCTTCCAAAGCCACACTGCTTTGCGTACTTCCATACACAATGCAATATATTCAGCTTATGCGGTACTCAAAGCCACAAAATTTTGTTTCCTGCTATGCCAGGAAACCATGGCAGACCCCAAACTGAAGCAACACCCAGAGGTGCTATTTCTGTCTACTGCGCTCCCTACCCAATCAGAATCAACATATCCATGCAATATCATGTCAACAATGGAAGCAGATATCATGCCATATCCAACTGTGCCTCGCAAGTATCTCAACACNGCATTTGTATTGGTTGACTCGTGAACTGCCTAAGTGCACTCACTGCATAGAAACTATATGTTTTGGTGTTAACCATATACATCAATGATCCAATCAGTTTCATGTGCGTAGTCGGATCAATCAAGTCTTAATCGGAAGAAGACTCACTCAACTTCTTCAAATTTGACACCATCGGTGTAGCCATGGACTTATAGTCCAACATCCCAAATCTCCTAAGAATCTTAATTGTATACTTCCCCTAACTCAAGAATATCTCATCAATTCTCTACCACACCTATAGTCCCAAGAAATAGCGCATCATTCCAAGATCCTTCATTTCAAACTAAGAGACCAACTCATATTTTCACCAAGCAATGAAGTTGTCTACTTCGGTGAGAAATAAAGAATCAACGTATAAGATCAAAATCAGGGACACACCATTAAAAACCTTATAGTAAAGGTTGGAATCATAAACACTCTTGTTGGAGCCCAAACATATCAGGTATCCATCAATCCTCACATACCAAGCTCGAGGTGCTTGCTTGAGTCCATATAGGGCCTCTGTCAACCTACACACATGGGAATCCTTCCCATGAATCAAAAAACCATATGTTTGATCGATGTACACCTCTTCCTCAATATCTCCATTAAGGAAGGTTGTTTTCACCACCATTTGACATAGTCTCCAACCCATGGTTGAAGCAAGGAAAATGATCATCTAAATGGAGTTTTATCGAGAAATAGGAGCAAATGTCTCCTCATAGTTTATTCCCTCTAACTAAGAGAATATTATAGCCACAAATCTCACTTTTTTCTTCTTGATGCTCCCGTTAGATACATGTTTGATCTTATAGATCCACTTGGAAGTCACCATAGACTTCCCCTCGGGTCTTAGAACAATATCCCACACATCATTCTTCATGATAGAATGATACTCCTCCATCATGGCATCTCTCCATACCTCCTGACTATATGCCTCCTCATAACACGAAGGCTTAGAAGCAATGATGTGGCTCATCGCTAAAACATAGCTCGAGAATCTCTAAGGTCTATTTCTATCTCTGAAATTACCATGGGGAGTTGTATGTCTATCTTCCTCCTACAAGGTTTGATGAGTCCATGCATGCTTCTTTCGGCCTACTATAATACATCAACAAGATCTACTGGATCAACTAGATCAATAGGCTCAACTAGATCCCTATGAACTGTTGAAGGGTGAGGGGGATAAGACACCATATCCTCTTGCTTCTCATTTTCAATCTACATGTGATATCCTCTAGACCTCCTGAAGGATACGTCCTCCTCATGATATGTCTCATTAATGAGATATAAATGCATGCTCTTCTCCTTCAGTACATGAATGAATAATGTTATGTATACAACTCCTTGTCTGGTTAGACTTCTTCATGTCTCAAACTAGAGACTATCTAATATGTTTCCTTCTACAATCGTCACTATATCTCCCTCTCAAATCTATCACTGGTGACCTACCTCTATGGTAACCTTCATAGAATTTACAAGACAACCTACTTGGGATAAACAACCAAACAACAATATCTCCTAGAGGGAAGATCAACTTGGCTTGCAAAAAAGTGAATCTCTAGTATTAATTGGTTAGCATAAAGTTCATAACTTTAATATATCAAGATGAAACTAGATGTTCATAATATCACAATAATGCCATAACAACTACATATTTAGAGGCATATCAGTTTAAACACTCAAACCTGGAGTCTTTAATTTCTAGGGAGGATGCACTGTTTTTCTATATGCACTGAATTTGAGATCCCTTTGGATCTACATATTGTTGTTTGGACAAAGGTACCTTGTACATCCCCTGCAAAAAAATTCATGTTTTTCTAGATAATATAACTTGAAAAAAATATACAAGTTCATACTGTTGGCATGTTTTACAAGAAGCATGTGCTTTTCATTGATGGCAAGAACAACAACAACGATGGCAAACAGGAAACACATAAGCTCAGGAGGAGAAGCGAACAATATGCAGAGATCAAAGCTAAGAAGGAAAATTGCAGTACAAAAATGTGATCAGGATCAAATCCTTGATCGTGGATCTACTTTGAGAGTCTTCACAGCTCTTGGATCGAAATAAGTGGAAGGATAGGATAAGCAGGGAAAAACGTTTGAGAATTCGATCACCTGAATGTCCGTTAGGCGTCGGATCGAAATAAATGGAAGGATAGGATAAGCAAAGATGGAGAGCCATTGGATTTAATCCAAGGCAAAGTTACATCACAGACATATCGAGTTGTTGATCCTATATATTGATCAAATGAACATCATTCGTTTCAGATCTAAAATTATGAGGAGGTTACACTTCAGAAAAATTCCACTTTAAGAATTTCAAGTTGAGAACTGAAATACCCGAAGCCTGGAGAGCCGAAATAAATTCTCGACCGTCAGATCATCTGAAGTAGATATTATTCATCAGATCATTTGAAGAATATCTCAAGCATCGGATTATTCAAAGTGAATCTGGGTCGTCTGATCTAGAGCATCAGTTTGTGTTTTGAAATTCATAAAGCCCAGAGACCTGGAAAGTCGAAATAAATACTCGACTGTTGGATCATCCTAAGTAGATTGCAATGGTCAGAACGTCCAAAGAAGATATCCAACATCATATCATTTGAAGTAAATCTGGGTCTTTTGATCCAGAAAAGATGTGGTGTAATCATGTGGACTCCGGGTAAAGAACCGAAGTAAGCCTCAATCGTCCAATCCAAGAGGACGCGTGGCAGTAATCCGTATACTTCGAGGGGAAGTAAAGTTTGAAACTTGATATTTCAGAAGTCTGGAGACCTGAAGGAGATCTCAACAATTGATCGAGAAGGGAGCCTCAAAAGCGTTGATCTGGTTGAAAGGTCAAACTATCGAAGTGGAGGCAGAGTCCTCGATTGAGAAGGATAGGTGTCTGCAAATCATCAACTCCAGAAGATTGGCATATAGAAGAAAGAAGGGTTTGAGATTTGAAACTCCTGAAGCCCGAATCATGAAATAAATCACAGTCGTCGATTTAGGAAGGTTAGATCTGATCTACAAATCATGAAAGAACAAATCTGAACTGTCTGTTCAAGAGCACCGTCAATATCGTGAGATCGACGGTCCCGTCGTATTGTGGGGATTGAAGATGCGCGAACTTTAAAAATTTGAAGGCGGGCCGCAATCAAAACCACAGTTTTTTAAAAAGGACACGTGGAGGCTCGAGGTAAATTGCGGGGAAAAAAATAGTTTGATTAAA
The DNA here is from genome assembly GCA_032191745.1 of Picea mariana. NCBI lineage: Eukaryota > Viridiplantae > Streptophyta > Pinopsida > Pinales > Pinaceae > Picea > Picea mariana. The sequence goes on from JASDQU011376111.1 coordinate 38,601, forward strand.
ACCACCTTTAGACATGCCCACAATCGCGTGGTCACATGAGATCATCGCCCAAGATAATATCGATAAATAGAGCCAGTGCTCACTAGACTGAGATTGGGAAGCACCTTTTTAATAGGCGTTTGGTCACTGCTGGTGGTCACGTGAAGGAAGGGGCTTAGATTCCAAAGAAGCCAAAAATGACTGACTGTAACTACCAGAGAAGATGAAGAGTTGTGACTGCTAGAGAAGCCAAAGAATCTCAGGATAACTCCCACTAGGGATGAACAGGTTCAGGATAACTGCCAGAGAAGCCAAAGAATCTTGGGATAATGGCCACTGATGATGAATAGATTCAGAATAACCGCCAGAGAAGATGAAGAGTTCGAATGATGATCATGTAGAGGATTCGGGATGAGTAAGACATGCAGAACAGAGAAGAGAGTGTGTTTTTTCTATAGTTATGGATGTGGGTAGGAGGAGACGCAATGTATTACCTGAAGTAAAGATCAGAGGCACAGTTTATAGAATGGAGAGGCAACACAGAGCATAAAATGATGAAGAGAATTTGAACAAAGTGGTGTGGTGCGGAGGAAGAAAAAGAGCAGAGAATAGAAGAAGAAAGATGCAGAAGCGGAATGGAGCATAGAAGCTAAAGAAGGCAGAGGAGACATCGAGTTGTAACAAACCATATCAGAGACAGAGCAAGTAAGTAAATTTTTATATTTCAGGGTGGTATGGTGGTGCTAGGGAGGACTGTTGTCCTTAGATTTTCAAGTGGGTGCTTGAACATAGGGAGTTGTAACTTCCATCTGGTTGCAGCCAGAAAAACTAGGGTGGTAGAGTGGTGCAAGGGAGAACCATTGTTCTCCATTATACAGGTTGGTGCTTGTGTTACTGAAATTTGGCGCTTCCATTCAGTTGGTGTTGGAACACTCAGGGAGTTGGTGCTTACTTCTAGTGGGTGCTATAGAAACCAGAGAGTTGGTTCTCTCAGCAAGTTGCATATTGTAAAACAGAGGTTGTAGCCTCATTTTGAGTTGGTGCTCAAAGATAGATCATGTACAGAACATTAAAGACTACCTATCATTCTAAGAAGAAGAGTTTTTCTCCCTTTATGGGTTTCCTCATGAATATCTTCCTCTTTGTATATCATATGTGTGATTGATGTTTATTATTTATGTTGTTCATGACTTGCATAATCTTGATGATCACTTGGAGAACATTAATAATATTTCGATAGGCATACAAAATTTTAATCACAATAACAACTGATTCACCCACCCCCCTCTCAGTTGTCTTAGTATTTCCAACAATTGGTATCAGAGCGGGTTCATTTTAGCTAAAGATAGATCAGTAAGATTAAACATGACAAGTCATGAAGGAAATTCAACCAATAAGCCTCCTTTGTTTGATGGAACACGTTTTTCTTTCAGGAAGGTTAGAATGAGAACATACATTATGGCCTTAGGTGTTGATGTTTGGGATGTTGTAGAGACTAGATATATAAAACCTGTTGTGATAGCTTCCAAAGATGATAAGTTAGAATTTGGCTTCAATGCAAAGGCAATGAATTCTATCTTGAGTGGGCTTGCTGAAGCTGAATTTGTAAAGCTAATGCATATTGATTCTGCCAAAGGGTTGTGGGATAAACTCATTAGCAGTTATGAAGGAAATGAGAAAGTAAAAGATGCCAAACTTCAGACATATATATTGAAATTTGAACAACTAAATATGAATGAGGATGAAACAATTAATAAATATTTCTTAATATTTGAGGATCTTGTGAATTCCATGAAGGGTCTTGGTGAGAAGATTGAAGACACATCTTTAGTTCAGAAGATTTTAAGATCTCTACCTAATAGATTTAATCCAAAAGTTTTTGCAATAGAAGAATTGAATGATCTTAAGATCTTGTCTATTGATCAACTTCTAGGAACTTTGACTTCTTATGAAATGAGGATAGGTAAAGATAAAACCACCTCTAGATAAGAATCATTTAAAGAAGATAAGAATGAGGATTCTGAGCCTAATGAAATTGAAGAAAAATTTGTGAGAAGACTAAAGAAAGGATCAAGAAAGTACCAAGGCAAGTTTCCCTTCAAATGTTTAAACTTTGGAAAGATAGGTCACTTTGCATCTAAGTGTCCACACAAGAAGAAGGACCAGAACTTTGAAGGTGAAGAGAAGTAAAAATCCAAGAGATTTGGTAAAAAGAAAAGTTTATGTGTAAACAATGATGACTCTTCAGGAGACACAGATAATGATTCTTCTTGTGAAGATAAGGTTAATGACTTTATGCTTATGGCCAAACAGGATTATGATAATAAAATCACATGAAGTGATGTTAATGATGAAGAAGTTGTGGTTGACTTGGAAGGAGAACTAATTAGTTCCCTAGAAGAAATTGCTAGACTCAAATTTAAGAAGAAAAAGCAAAAACAATTGTTGATACAGTTCAAGAGAGACAGTAAAAACCCTGATGAAGACTTTTCCCTGCTAAAAGTGGAATTAGAAGAGGCAAAGAAAATAGAAGACATTCTGAAACAACAGTTATCAGAGAATAAGGCAAGATGTGAATCCTTGGAAGAAGAAGTAGTTAAAACCAGAAAGGTGATGGAGAAGTTTAAAGCATTGTATATCCAAAATATTCCAAGCATTAAAGCCTCAACATAACTAAACAACATTCTGAGCAAACAAAGATCTCCTTGTTGAAGACTGGTTTAGGCTACGTAAGTGGTTCAAGCAACAAAGAGCCAGAAAGCAAAGAGCCAGTAAAGATGGTCAAGTTCCAAGTCAACAGACAATCAGACCATGTGAATACTCTGCCACCAACAACGAATAAAGAAAAGATGATCCCTAATAAAAAACAAAGATATGAGAAGATGGAGCAACAAATGCCAAGAATAAGGCCATCCTTCAGGTACCAAAATTTCTTCCATTGTTATTGTTTTTACTTCTCTAATATTGGTCATAAGATTGCAAATTGTCAAATTAAGTTTAGAGACATAAAACTGAGGAGATCAAGAAATAAACAATATTTTCAGCATAGAACTAAACAGCCATTGAGTAGACAAGTTTGCACCAATAAATTTGACCTATTCAACAATGAGCTCGAATTCTATAACTTTCATAACTTTGTCCACAAAGCTGCAAACTTCCATCTGAAGAATTACAAAGCACATCCAAGGATAAAACCCCTAGCTAGAAATGTTAGCACATGGAAAAAGAAAGATAGTGAAAAATGTGGTCTAACACTTTCAGCTCAAAAACAAAAGTACCCCTAGTATATAGATAGTGGATGTTCCAAGAAAATGATTGGATACAAGGATAAGTTTCTATCTATAAGTAAAATCAAAATAGGAAATGTGATCTTTGGAAATGATGAAATGGGTAAAATCAAGGGTAAAGGGATGGTGAGTTTGAGTAATGGAAAAGGAAAAGCCTAGGATGTTCTGCTTGTAGATGGGTTGAAACATAATTTGCTCAGTGTAATTCAAATGTGTGACAGAGGATATGAAGTGGTGTTCACTTCCAAAGATTGTAATATAAAGTCTGTAAACTTAGGACAAGTGGTGGTTAAAGGCATAAGGACAGATAATAAAGTATATGTGCTGAAAGAAGATAGAGAAGAGTTTCATATAAGAAAACATTATGAAATATGGTTATGGCATAGGAGACTTGGACATCTAAACTTTGAACACTTAATCAAGCTCAAAAATCTCAAGGCAATAAAATATCTTCAAAGAATATCAAAGCCACAAGAGTTTGTGTGTAAACCCTGCCAAGTAGGAAAGCTAACCAAGACACAGTTTAAAACCAGGAGATCTACTTCAATAGAGAAACCACTCCAATTAGTTCATATGGATTTGTGTGGACCATCAAGACAGGAAGGCACAAGGAAGGAAAATTAATTCATGTTGATAATTGATGATTACTCCAGACCCACTTGGGTTGCTTTTCTCAAAGAAAAAGCTGAAGCATTTGAGAAATTTAAAATATTTAAGGCTTTAACTGAGAATCAAACAGGCAACAGGTTAAAGGTAGTAAGATCAGACAGAGGAGGAGAATTTATGTCAAGTGATTGCAAGTAATTCTATGATAAACATGGGATCAAGAGAGAATACACAATCTCAAGAACTCCACAGCAAAATGGAGTAGTTGAGAGGCAAAACATAATAGTTCAGCAAATGGCCAGGTCAATGATGAATGAGAAGAACATTGGTCAAACCTATTGGGTAGAAGCAATACACACAACATTCCATATTCTTAACAAATCCCAACTCAGACCACACAGTGACAAGACACCTTATGAACTGTGGTATGGAAGACCTACTTCAATCAAACACTTCAAAGTCTTTGGGAGTAAGTGATACATAAAGAATAATAATGAAAACCTTGGAAAATATGATGACAGGGATGATGAAGGTATCTTCTTA
>JASDQU011376112.1:0-24343 GCA_032191745.1 Picea mariana
TATTTGAGAAAGAGGGCCACCAAACCAACAACTGTCCATCACTACTTGAATTACGGAATTTGATACCCCTCAATCCAACTCCCCCAACACCCACCACTACTGCTAGTCCTGCCACTACCCCCCACCCTTCCAGTAGTAAAGGGTTGAGGACCAAATACGCTTGTGCTATCTGTTCAGAGTATGGCCATTATACCCATCACTGCCCAGCTCTACCACGTTTTCGGCAGACATTAGCCGCAGTATGCTAGAACTTCCAGAACAACCCCAGTCCTGCTACATCCTCCCCACCAAACATCACTGACATCCGGTATGTCACCACTTCGGTCAATGAACGGATGAGATGCCCATGCTCTATCTGTGATTCATTATCTCATTTTATATACCAGTTTCCTATGATCCTTGAATACAGGAAACATCAATTGACCCTACTTCATCGACCTGCAGAGACAATAAGTGACATTACCTCATCACTAGAGGCTCTTCATATCATTTCTCCCGAACCAGAGGCACTCCCAATGCCTCCATGGTTCTTAGATGATGTATCTAAGGATTCACCCCCCAACTCTCCTGCTCGTTCCCCTACGGACACTCTCCACCCAACCACCATGAGTACCCCTCAGTACTTCAATATATGGTTTATGTTGAGTGAACCCTCATCATCTCCTAACAGTGTTCCCCTTGCTTCTCCATCAGGGGGCACCCACATGACTACTGTCATCGAGATCACTCCTCACGACCCCTTGTATTCCCGTCACTTCCAAAGAGACGAAGAAATACTCGCAGAATTAAATCACCCAGACTCTCCCTGGGATGCGCTACACCATCGTGCACTCTTCTCTCCACAGGAAGCCTCCATGCCTCCTCACCAAAACCCCATTTACGCGGTCGAAACCAAATATTTTATCCCATCAGGGCCTATCGACTGGTTCAACAATCCCATTCCCGCCCCTGATGCTTTTGAAGAAGGAAATATGACCAACATTTCCCCCACCATTAAAATCGACATTTCCATTAAAAACGACATCGTCGAAGAAATCACCATTGGAGCTGCTTGCACTCCTCAGGAAATCACCGCATATAAATCCCTCTTCCAGGAGTATAGGGATATTTTCGCCTGGTCATACACGGAAATGCCTGGCCTCGATCCCTCTATTGTCGAACATCACATCGACACCTGACTAGACATCACACCCATTCTCCAAAAATAGCGACCACTACACCCATCCAAAGTCGTGGCTATCAAAGCCGAAATTGACAAATTACGCACTACCAGGTTCATTTACCCATCGCCTATACCTCATGGGTTTCCAACTCTGTACCCATCAAAAAAAAACAAGGCACTATACGCATTTGCACAGACTTTCGTGATCTCAATCACGCCTGTCCCAAGGACAACTTTCCAACACCTTTCATCAATCAAATTATTGACGACTACGTCAACCACGAGGCTCTCTCCTTTATGGATGGATTCTCTGGCTATAATCAAATTCAAATCCACCCAGCTGATGAGTATAAAACCGCATTCACTACCCCGTGGGGTACTTTTGCATATCGTGTCATGCCTTTTGGCTTAAAAAATGTTGGCGCAACTTTCCAGCGGGCTATGAAATACATCTTTCACGATCTGGCTAATATCATCCTCACCTACTTGGATGACCTCACAGCTCGCTCCAAGAAACGCACCCAGCATCTTGATGATTTATGAATCATATTTCAACGGTGTCGTCAATACAACATTCGCTTGAATCCTCTCAAGTGCGTGTTTTGTGTCACCGTGGGGAACCTCCTCGGCTTTATTGTTTCCCAAAGCGATATTACCGTGGACCCCCTCAAAGTCCAAGCTATCACCGAAATTCCACCTCCCCAGAATTTACGACAACTTCAGAGTCTACAGGGCAAAGCTAACTTTCTTAGACACTTTGTCCTAGATTACGCCATACGCGCACACGGTTTCCTTCTCTTACTACGTCATGACATCCCCTTTCACTGGGACGACCACGCCCAACAGTCATTTGATGATCTTAAAGCAACACTTTCAAATGCACCTTTAATTAGTGCACCTGACTATAATCGCGACTATATCCTCTACGTATCAGCGTCAGCTGTATTAGTAGATAGCGTCCTTGTCCAGCTCGGTGATGACAATCGTGAACATGTCATTTATTATGTTAGTAAAAACCTCTCAGGGCCACCCTTGAAATATAAACACGAAGAGAAACTTGCTCTTGCAGTTGTCCTCACAATCTAGAAACTGCGCCATTACATTCTGCTTCGTACCACAAAGGTCGTCGCAGATTCCAACCCTATGCAGTACTTTCTCAGCCGCCAACAAATTAATGGAAAATTCACTCAATGGATCGTTATCCTTCAGGAATACGACCTTGAGTTCTCAACACCTAAGAGTAAGAAGGCCCTTGTTCTCGCCGAACTTGTCATGGCCCTCCCCTCTGACACCACCAGTGCCCCCATCAACACAGACTTTCCTGACAAACATCTCTTTTACATCACTTCGGATGATCCTTGGTACGACGACCTCCTCGTCTACCTCCGAACTCAAAAGTTCGGTAACCACCTTTCACGAGATGATCGTCAACGTATTCTCCATCAGGCCCCCTGCTACCTCCTCATAGGAGACATCCTATACCGGCGGGGTGTCGAAACCATTGTTCGTCGATGCCTGACCATTGACGAGGCCGATAGAGTCTTAAACGACTACCACAGCGGTGCATGTGGGGGCCATCTTTTGGGCATATCCACTACTCAAAAGATTATCCGAGCCGGTTAATTTTGGCCCACCTTGTTTCATGATTGCATTCATGCCGTGAAACGATGTGAGCAATGTCAGCTCTATGCCAACAAAGCCCGAGCTCCCCCCGCTTTTCTTCACCTTATCATTACCGTCGGCCCCTTTTGTAAATGGGGCATTGACTTCATGACTTGTAATCCCCCCTCCAGCAATGGTCACAAATACATTGTTGTCGTCGTTGATTACTTTACCAAATGGGCAGAAGCCATGCCCACCTTCAACAACACCGTTGACACTGCAGCATGTTTTTTCTTTAACCATGTCATCTCCCGCTTTGGCGTACCTCTCCAAATCATTTTTGATCATGGGAAACACTTTGAAAATGAAATATTCATGGAAATCTCATCATGGCTAGGCTTCTCTCACGAGTTTGCCTCACCGTATTACCCTCAGTCTAACGGACAGGTCGAGGCAGTTAACAAAGTCCTCAAGACCATGTTACAGCGCATGGTTAATAAAATAAAACCAATTGGCATCATATGTTATTTTCTGTGCTATGGGCTTACCGAACGACTGTGAAAACTGCTACAGGTTTCACACCATTTCATTTAGTCCATGGGGTTGAGGCCACTCTCCCCATCAAGTGCGAAATTCCCAACTTACGCACCGCAATTGAGCTATTACCTAACACTGCTCCAATGGAGCAGCGCTTGCTGAACTTGGAGTCTCTGGATGAAGAACGTCGATCTTCCTTACAGAACAACGAGGTAGCTAAAAAACGAACCAAGGCTACCTTTGATCACCATGTTAACCATCGCTCATTCCGCGAAGGCGACCTCGTCTTGGCTTACGATATCACCCACGATACCTTTGGCCATGGCAAATTCGAGTCACTCTAGCATGGCCCATACATCATTCAACATTGTCTCACCAAAGGCACATATATTCTGGCCTCTCTCGAAGGCCTTCCTCTCAAAGAACCCGTCAATGGGTTGTACTTAAAGAATTTTTATGCTTAAACGTAGTTATTCTACTTTAGGTTATTTATTTTCTAGTGTTTTAATCTTTTTTCTCCTTCCCTCACGTCTAAAGTATCCTTTGTGCTATTGACAAATGCTTCCTCCACCAGCCTACCACATCGGTTATGCCGACGACACCAGTCGTTGAACGCAAAATCTCGCTTCGGCTGCTTGGGCTCTCTATACCCCATCACATGAAATGCTCCATTCAAGTGACATATGCTTGGGGTCAGCAACCAACAACCAAGATGAATACACTGCTGTCATTGGCCTCCTGGCCAATGCCCAGCATCATCATATTTGTCACCTTAGCATCTTCCTCCACTCTCAACTAGTCATTCTCCAGCTCAACAATGTGTACCGCGTTCGTGATCCTTGCCTCTTTCGGAAATACCTGCAGGTTCGGCTTTTATCTCGACATTTTGATTCCGTTACATTTACACATATTCCGAGACAATTGAATCAAATTACATATAACCTAGCTAATATTGTGTTAGACTGGCATATATCACATCAACCTACCTCTACACATGCATAAACATATCACAATCCTGTCACATCATATACATAGAATATGCATCATCAAACCATTAACCAAAAACATGTAAACACCACATAGATGTCAAAAAGTATACTCATGTATATATATAGGTCCACAGTGCCATCCGAATGTTTACATACAAAAAATATATACACGTATCCGTAGGCCAATACAGCACCTCGGTACAAAATGGGCTCACCAGACTATATACAAAAAATGTATATATATACATCAAATGCCTCCGAGCACCACTCATGGTGCCTCTAGGGCACCACCGCCTACTCCTCCCTTACGTGGTGGTGACCCATCACCTCCTGCCCTAGGAGGTGGTGGTCCACCCCCTGCTGGCCCCTCCTGCCCTAGGAGGTGGTGGTCCACCCCCTGCTGGCCCCTCCTGCCCCGGCGGCAGTCGTCCGGTTGTCAACGCAGCAGCCACTATTGCTCGTCGTACTATGGCCCGCCATGGTGGTGGCACCCCCACACACTGCTCCAGGAAAGTCTCTTCCCGGATGCAAGACCATATGCCGTCAGGCACCTCCTGTAATATCATCTCCAGACGATGGCGTATGTCCTCATAATCAGCTCCCGCTACCATCGGAGGAGCATGTGATGGCCCAGCACCAGGGTCATCAAACCGGTGCCTCCTCACTGCCCTCTTAGGCTCAGCTGGTCACACCGCGGCCTCATCCCGCCGACGTCTCTCTCCCCACGGATGTCCCTCTGGTGCTCACTGCAACTCCACCTCGCACCCGCGAGGTGCCACATCTGCACATGCAAACAAACCACAGATAGTATCAACATCTATATCATATACATATGGACTTCTATCTCAAACACAAAATCGCAAAAACATACACATCAACACCACACATACCTCGATGATCAAACACCTCCCCTGGAGGTAGCACCATATCCGGATCATCCTGGAAATCCACCCCGGCATAGGGGTAACGTAAAATCACTTGCAGCATCTGCCGCCATACCTGCACCTCCTCTTCCGAAAAGAAGTGGCCACCTTTGCCACCACCATGGCGAAGAAAAACAGTCGACCACCGCCTCAACCACGGCACTCGCACCCTAGGCGCCCTCAATAGAATCCTCGGGCGCAACATCGACACCCTCTCTAGAAACCAGGCCACTAGGATGGACCCGAAAGAAAAATCCCCTGTGTCAGTAGAACGAGAGTGGTCCAACTGTGCCACCATGCTCGCATGCAGCGTAAGCCCCCAAGCGAAACACTCGTCGGCCAACATTCTCTCCAGCACCAGAAGCTATCCACCATTGATCCGCTCGGTCGCCAGTGACCCATATACTCGCACAATCATCGCTGCTATACATCGATGTGCCAGGGAATCAATAGACGCAATGCTCACAACCGTCCCAGACATAAATTTTTGACCCGAAAAATATCTCTGGCCAATAGTCTTGAGCTGCGTACCCCTAGGCAGAACTGGCTCCACTGGTAGGGGCATTCCCCGAAAGGGAAGCCCAGTCAAGAAGTATACATCCTCCACCGCATTGAAGGGGATCTGCTCTCCTCGCACGAGGAAGCAGTGCAGCTCTGGACTCCACATCTGGATCAAGAACTGTAAGAGATACTCCTGTGCCCATATCAACGGGCACTCAAAGAACTTTAGCAGCCCACAGGCTGCCAAAGTTGCTTGCACAGCTGGCCCCTCAATGGCCATGGCATCTCGCAGTTGAGACCAGTCTCGCTCTCACCACCCCACTGGCATCGTCACAACCGTCCACCTGCAGTCACAACAAAGAGTCTTATATCAGCTCAAAACACCATCAATAGCATCACAGAGACTTGTTTTATACACCTCAACCTTGCCTCCTAGGCACGGTTTTATTACCCACAGGCGCGCACACATGCGCGCTTGTTCACTACACAGGTGCGCATGTGTGCGCACCTGTTTACTACACAGGTGCGCATCATTGCACACCTGTATACTTCACAGGCGTGCTCCCAAGCGCACCTGTTCACCATACAGGTGCGCACAGATGCGTGCCTATTCAACCTACAGACGCGCACTTGTGCGCGCCTATTCAACCCACATGCGCACCCTTAGAGCGCACCTTAAATCCCCTCTACTGTGCCCCCATGCACGTATATCCGGTGTACAAGCGCGCACATGTACGCGCGTATTACCAGATTGCCCGCGCATGTGGTGCCCATATCCCCTAAATATCTCTGTACGGCTCCTCGTATAGCCCCTGCCCAAAAACTGAAATCCTATTTCTATGCAGGATGGTCAGACCACTAACCTTATGCTCGCTAATCACCAATCAGATGCCTCATCCTCCCTGAATCTGCAAATCTCCTCTGAAAATTGCTCGTCTAGTCACTATTGTAGCAGGTACAAATGAGGTGGCAATGTGGGCCCTACAGCTATATATAGGCCTTTTTGCCAAACTTCCACTCACCATTCCGGGAGCCCACAATGTCCATTTTTCAATTCATCTTTAGCCACAGTATTAGCATCCTTTCATCTACATCACAACAATCCCTGGGCCTCTTTTCATCCTGAGCCCTCGGGGCACCTTTTTCCATACCACTCGTCAGGTACACATGCGTATATTCACATTTATCAAATACATGCTCATATCTTCGATTCTCTACAGATATTGTTCACTTTGGGTATTTGGTTTTCATGTGTGTAGGTACTTGATCATCATACATCGACACAACCCCTTCAGGTATATACTCATCACTGGCATGTAGTCTTTCCCTCTGTATCGCACTTACATTTCCAGTCACACCTGCTAATATTTTCCTCTAGGATTCCCCTTCCCGGCTCTGTAGTACCCACACTTCCATTTTCATCTTTGGTACTGTCACCCAGTAGCATTCTTCCCCACATGAGTTGTCCCATTCATAGCACCTGGTGGCACTTCTGACACTCATGTTGTTTTTCAAAACCTTTTAGGGATGGGAGTCCCGATAGACTTTCATCATGTCGCGAATCAACCACATACTCCTTCTCCTCATTTTGCTAGCTTTCCCACATGGAATGCCAGATTATCTCTTCACGGTTCTATTTTTGGCTGCACCTCCGCAGTCTCATAAACCCTCCATTTTATCCATAATCAGTTTTCCAATATGCAAATCTCCCTTCATTTCACCTACCTCATACAGAAACTCACCAATGGGGCCCCCACCCTTCATCAGTTTCCCAAGCAAATTATGCCCTACATGGGCCACCCATATCACACTGGGGCACATGTTTCTGTATTTGTACATTTTTCCCCAATTATTCGTTATTTATTGTACAAACGCCTTTAGTTTCTAGTCGTTACATTACCCTTTTTTGTCGTCACCTTTGGCGACCTGCTTCTTTTTTTTTGGCCAACCGTAACCCATGTCACCCTTGGTTGGAGCACTACTTATCATCTACCCTTGCTGGCATCGTCCATATATTCAGAGTACCCCATAGGTCACTCACCTCTACCCTCTGAATTTGTTCACCTTGTCCCACCTCTGGCACAACTTATCCCCAGTCTTGTCGTCCCCTTGACACTAGACCTCGTTGAACGGTTGCGGCCACTCTTTATCTCACACATCCTCCAACCAAGGGAAGTCTTGAGTCTTCCCACATATTGACTTCGTCCATATACCTATGTCACTTCCTCACCTCACTTAGTAGATTTCACGAAGCCATTTGCTTATGGGAGTCGTGTCCCCCTTTTTGTCGACATCAGCACAGTTTTCCAGAAGGGCGACAGTATCTTGATTCTCATTATCCACTCAATGAGAGATCTCGGATGGCATAGGGTGAAACACCATTGCTCCCTGCTATCGTTGATCCCCATAACATTCGACACCAACACTTTCTCATGTTACGGTGGGTCTTACTTTGTGACTATTGCAGTTCATTCTTTCAGTTGCCGAAGACCTCTGAACTTGGCGGGGCTATCAATGCCCACATCATCGCTGCTACTTATTACCGCGATCACTACCTACGATTCAGAGTATGTTCATTTGCAGAATTGTCTTCTACCTTTATCACAACCTCCCCCGAGGGTGCTGCAGTTGTCTACACCAACACTTCCGTCATCTTTTTTCAGAGTTACATGACACGAGCATGGGGCATGCCCGTCTCGTTTGTACACAGTCTTTATTTTTTACACCTCATGGAAGGTCGGGTCCTACCAATTCCTTTTTTCTCCAATGGGTTGCTCTAAATGATCCCACTATTACTCTCTCTTACAACAAAATTATCAGTAGAAGAAACATTGATGGTTTTTGGCTATACGTATGCTCCTAACCTCATCCATCAGGGGGCATATGTTATCACTGAAATTTCGTCTGCACATGGTTACAAGAACTCAGCATCGTCAAACAGTGATGAAGTCATTCATGAACCTGAATTAATACCACAACATTCAAAAAGGTCAAAAACTATACAAAGTAGTGAAAAATTGAAGAGCGCTTTGCAGACATTGGGTGTGCACGCGCATGCGCGGAACATGAACGTAGAAATCATGCACAGGCGCACGATGCACGACTGCTAGCACAAAAAGGAGCGCACATGCTAAACGGTGCATTTATGGAAGTGGTCGGCCTCCCAACCACTTATGGTTCAGCTCCCAAGCCGATTTGACCCTCAAATCTGGGCTGGATCCGACTGGTGGGATGGTCAAAGACCTAATAATTCCCTAAATGGCCTCTTTTCACACTACAAAGCAGTTAAACAATGACCCAAAGCAATGCTATAAAAATCCATGAATGCACCTCATTTTCTCAAGGAATTCTAAGTAATGTTATGTTGCCTAGATTGTTTTGAGGACTCCATCCTTGACAAAAGCATATTAGCGCCATTACATTAGACAATCCACCTCTCCATTGAGTGGATTTGTAAAGTGTTCTTTCATCACCATTTTCATTTTCTTTTGTTGTAAGAAGAGCTAGCTAGTGAGGGTCCAAGAGCCTTCCCTTGGAGGAAGAAGGGACTCATAGTCCCCTTTCTTCTTGGTGCTTTGTTTTCATCAATAGATCAGCCTCAAACATTGGTGACATGGGTCCTTTGGTTCTTTTTGTTTCTATGTCCCTATGCTCATGATTTTAATTTTTATTGCATCTATTAGTTTAATTCTTAATTATAGTTTCTGTTTTCTTTCCCTAACTCTTTTCTCTACAGCTGTCCTGCTCAACAGACCCAACTGAGCTTGCAAGAACCTCTTATTTTCTCACCAAGGTGACGAAAGAGGCGCAACAGGGATTTTCAAAATTATATCTAAGGGTCACATTAGGTAGGCATGTCCATTAGGGTAAGATTTACAATTGCTTAGAACTGCAATTTGTCCTTTTTATTATTTTTTGTGAGATGAAAACCCCATAAAATTCATCTGTATATGATGATTCTTATGGGTCTACCTTTGTGGACATCAAACCTCTAATTCATGGTGACATGTTAAAGACAAACTTGTGGATACCATTATCAAGGTCAACAAGGGGACAATGAAATGCCGCAAAAGATACGATATCATCATTGTTATGAAGGAAATATTTCATATAACTTGATAACCTAGAAAACATACAATGTACACCAAATATGAGCATGGAGCATAGTTCTCAAAGTGATCATTATAATGATGATTTACATAATAACCCCTTAAACATTAGGAAATAAAATCTATCATATCTTAAGTACATCCTTGTATCCAAATCATAACTCCATGTATATAATAATAGTTATATCATATATTCTCACTTGTATATACAAATTCTTAGTCACTACAAATGTGGGCCCCAATATTAGTCTGACCTAGTTACATGTGCATTTAACCCTATTAAATATATATTTAACCCCATATATATCCTCATTAGGGTCATAACATAGTGCCCCCCTTTGAGAAGCTTTGTCCTCAAAGTTTTGGAGCCAAGTGTTTTACATGTGATGAAACCAAGTAATAGGATTTCCTTATAGTCTTACTCTCATATTGACATTGATGATTATCCATTCATCCATATTTAATTCTTTTCATCGTTGATTCTTGATAATTTGTAACTTGTCATGTAATTTGTTTTCTTTTGATTATATACAGTGTTGTAACTTCTTTTATTTGTCATAGTTGTTGGTATTTGATAAGATATCATCACATAATGGTTCCTTAATGCCCTATCGCATGAACATTATTGATTATGCCATCTTCTTCCTAGTAATGTCGATGTCAGTCTTCTAGTCTTTCTTGCTAAGTTTTTTGGTAATGAGGGTGCAAACATGGTTCCACCTTTTATAGGTTTTCTTTGATTTATGCTCTCTTATTATCAATTTTCTTCCCTAGTACAATAACATTCTCCAACTATTGTGTTTGATCTTCAATGAATCTTGTTTTTGAGATAAGACCTCCATATTTTACCTTCACTTCCTTAAAAAGGAGTTCAAATTATTTAATCATTTTCTATTGATGTTCTTGTATTTTCTCTTCCTTCTCCCTTTGAAGACAAACGTTAATTTTATCCAGCAACTTCTTTCATTCTTAGTCAATTCATTCTTGATTTGTAAAATTAGAAAAAATGCACACCTTCTTACATTGAATCCAAGGGATCTCCCCCAATGTAAGAGAATCTAGGGGAAAATATGAGACCCTACACTCTAGTCAAAAGTGGCCTTATTTTTGTGGCTAGTTACAAAAGGAAGATCTTCACTTGGGACAATCTCTGAAAAACAGGATTTTAAGGGCCACCCATTTTCCTATTATGTCATACTTAAACATAAACTCAAGAGCACATCTTCAACCAATGTAACATTTTCAACACTCTATGGGACCTGGAAACTCTTTTAATGAGAATATCAAGCAAATAGGAGGATAATATTTCTCAAATGTTGGAAAATTGGACCTTAAATCCCTTTCAATGTAGATTTATAAATCAGATCTACATTGAAATCCATGGATTCATAATTGGGAATGAGTATAAGGAAAGAAACAACCAAATTTTATGAAACAAAATTCAAAAAGGAAACCAAGTGGACAAGTATTGTAGCTAACATAACAATAAGACCCAAAAAAGTATTGTAGCTAATAAAAAAAATTCATGAAGGAAACCAAGTGGACAAGCAAAGATGAGGAGCTCAATGCTTAGGATGCAAAGATGTTAAGGAGTTTGATGGTTAACATGGATTCTTTCTCCTTTCAAAATAGTGCTAAATCCACAAATCCTCCTACTTTTCAAGGGTGGAGGCCTCTTCCTCAAGACATCATCAAGCTCAATTTTGATGGTGCCTCGATCTTAGACAATCTAGGCCTAATAAAATAGGACGACTATTCAAATATTAAAAGGGAGAAATTTTCTATGTATTTGTGGAATCAAGGTAATAAGATAAAAATAACTCAACAAAACTACCCATAAACAAGAAAGGACTATGGATAGCTATGACCAGAGGATGGGGAAATTTTGTGGTATGCTCATCATCAATGTGATTAAAAAAGTCAAGGCTCTTCACCAAGAAAGGTGATAAATAGATAGAAGCCTCTCTACTCCTTTTAATTGTGATCTTGAAAATTTCCAATTTTTCTTTGTATCCCATGTCAAAAGAAATGAGAACAAGCAGGTTAACCACCTTGCATCCAAGGGGGAAAGCAATCAAAATTTGAAATTCAATTCCAATTGGGTTGATATGAAGGCCTTAGAGATAAAAATGGAATTTTATTCCCTATCTAATGAATTTACTTACCTCACATGTTATATAGGAACAATCAAGATATTCCATATGGGGTGTCAATTAATTATGACCACTAGCTCTAAGAAATTGTACGATCTAGGGATAGAAGTCATTGTTGGTAATACAAGGTGTGGTTTATCTCACATGCATCATTATTCTCTTTGATTTTCCCATATCTACCACTATACTAATCCCATATTCATGATGAAAAATTGTGATAAAATTCACATGGCCATAGGATCATAGAAAATAGCAAATGCACAAATGACACATGATATTATACATGATAAAACTATCAAAAGGAAAACATTGATGGAGTGAATAGGTATTTCTCAAATATTTCTCTATAATTCCTCTTCTTATAAAATGAGGACATAGGTCCTTTATTTATAAAGCATTTTCTTGCATGGAAAATTCTCATTCATTTCTAGTTCACTAAGCTAATAACTAAAATATTTTCCAAGTTAATTATACTTAAACTTGGGATCTATCCATGCAATGTATAATTACAAACTTGTTTATTGTGATAATTAATTTATTAGCATGTGCACAATCAATTAGATAACGTGCACATGATTATTCACCAACACCCCCCTATAAGATTACTTGGATTTGAGGGGAAGGAAGGAGAATTTACATATGATAATTGCATAAAGAGGACTTCCTTCACTTGTATTGAGGATCAAAGATTAAGGAAATTAGATTCAATCAATGTCTTCGTAAAAAAAAATGTGACCTAATATTATGAATGGAAAAATTACAAGTTAAGAACTTGGTGATGAAGGAGTTTTTGTATGTAGTGCATATGGACCTCAATGTGTTTGGTACATTGATGTTCAATTGGATTGGATGTACTAATGATGGCACTATAATTATTGCACCAAATATTTGTAGGTTCATCTTGAGAAAAACCAAACTCTATAAGCAATTTTTGAGTCCCAAAAACTTATCGACCAATATTGATAGTGCCTCGGTACTTTACCTTTGTATAAGAAAGAGAAATTTCATGTTGATTTTTTTTGGACCAAGTGACAACACCCAAACAAAGGTTGAAAATGGACATAACCAAAAGTAAACTTCTAATAATTAACATCACCTTCCCAATTTGAATCTATAAATTCGTCTAAGGAATAGGTTCCCTATTTAGTATACTAAATTCCAAACTAATAAGTATCAATAATGTAGTGAAGGATCCACTTTGATACCTTCCAATCACTCTCATGAGGATCCTGCATGCAGTGGGAGACTAAAACAATAACAAGGAGGAGTTTAATTGTACAAGAATCCCAAGTGGATACCTTAGGGTTTGAACACCTCAAGGAAATGTATCTAGAAGATCCATATTTTAAGGAAGCTTATGAGGCATGTAAGAATCCTTTGTTGGGAAACAGAAGCCCATGGACAAAATATTTGATCCAAGATGGATTATTATTCAAAGGGAGCCAACTATGCATACCAAGATGCTCAATGAGAGATAACTTGTTGAAAGAGAAACACAATGGAATTTTAGCTGGACATTTTGGTCAAGATAAGACATTTGCATAGCTGAGAAATTCATACTATTGGTCGAGAATGAGGGAAGAGGTGAAAAGGTTTGTAAACAATTCCAGAATTTGCCAGTATGCAAAAGGAAGACAGAAGAACACTGGTTTGTATCAGCCATTACCAATTTTCGAAAGGCCATGGGATGCAATCAATATGGATTTTGTATTGGGATTGCCTAGGACCCAAAAAGGGAGCGATTCCATATTTTTTGTGGTGGAAAGATTTTCAAAAATGGCACATTTCATACCATGCCAGAAAAAAATGATGCTAGAAACATAGCCAATTTGTTTTTCACAGAAGTGGTGAGACTGCATGGATTTCCTAGGAGCATAGTCTCAAACAAGGACACCAAATTTGTAGGACACTTTTGGAGGACTCTATGGAAGAGGCTGGGGAAAAACTTGTCCTTTAGTTCAACATATAACCCTCAGACAAATGGATAGATTGAAGTATTAAACATGGGTCTGGGAAACTTGTTAAGAATTTTAGTCAGTTAGCAAGGTCATCAATGGGATCTGATTCTGGCACAAGCAAAATTTTCGTTTAACAAATCAATGAACAGGAGCACATGAAAAAGTCCATTTGAAATTGTGCATGGTATACAGCCAAGAGGGATTACAGAGTTGAGAGATATGAACCAAGATGAAGTCAGAAGTGTTGGCGCAGAAGATTTTTCAATAGAAATGAAAAAATCCATGACAGAGTCAGAGAACAACTATAGGACAATAGCTTAAAATATAAGAACAAAGTTGATCAGAAGAGGAGAGAAGTTCAATTCGAAGTAGGAGATGAAGTTTTAGCTCATTTGATAAAATAAAGGTTTCCAAGGGAAACCTATAGAAAGTTGAATATGGAGAAAATAGGACCATGCAGAATTCTCAGAAAATTTGTAGCCAATGCTTATGAGATTGGATTGCCAGACAATGTTGGGATATCACCGATGTTTAATGTTGCATACCTGTATCCCTATAGGAGA
Organism: Picea mariana; assembly: GCA_032191745.1. Lineage (NCBI taxonomy): Eukaryota > Viridiplantae > Streptophyta > Pinopsida > Pinales > Pinaceae > Picea > Picea mariana. The sequence continues at coordinate 14,498 of JASDQU011376112.1, forward strand.
GATAATGCAGGAGAAGTAGATGATTAGAAAGAAGTTCAGTGGGAAGAACAATTGCCCACAACAGAAAAACCTCAGATGGAGAAAATCCTAGAACAAAGAGTTGGAAAGAAGACAAGGAGGAAGACATATCTTGAATACCTAGCGAAGTGGAAAGATCATCTGGTGGAAGATTCAAATTGGGTCATTAAACCTGATATTTTGAAGCATGGAAAAATAGTGCAGGATCTCATGGACAGGATTCCATGAATAATTTAGCCAGGGGAGTATGATGCAGGAGAATCTCCTTCAAAGCCAAAGACACAAGTGTGGAGGCAGGTATACAACATCTCAGCATGATAAAAATTCAATTCAACATTTAACTCAAGAACATAATGAGCTGTTGAGATATTTTGGGAATGATGTTTTTAACAATTTCTTGTTTGTAAAGTATTATACGACTGTAAGGAGTTGCAGATAAAGAGTGTCAACTCTTATCTGGTAATAACGGATAGTTATTGTAATAGGACAAAGTAGGTAACTGCTAGAACCTGATAGGATAGGTTGCAGACAGGATGTAGAAGAGATCGAGGAGCCACTCCCTAGATAGCTTTGTTGTTTTTGTATTGTAAGAGATAAGAGATAAGAGATTAGGGAGAGAAGAATAGAATAGCAGAGTAGAAGAAAGAAGCAATGAAGAACTGTAATACTATGTAACTTTATTTCATGAATGAATAGAGCAGGCAAAATTGTTCCAATTCCTTAGACAATGTTCATTATGATGTGTGATTGAATGAATGATATATTTTGTATGTTATTTAGTTCATTTTCGTTTATGTATGGTTGTTATAATTGATCATATGAATTTGTGATGAAACTGGATAAGTTTCAATTGTTTCTCTTCTGAAACTCATATGCAAGGTGTGCACATCGTACGCAAGGAGTGCGTTGGCAGAGTCTTAAATTGACTCAGAAGAGTTCAGAAGGAACAACAAGAACTTAGACCAAGTGCAAGGAGTGCACAATGTCAAGGAGCGTCTAAGTGTCGAAGAACCATAACAGAAGCACAAAGAGTGCGAGAAGAGTTTCTTTCGAAGAAACCCTTTGATCTGAGTTTGTCGAAATCCCAGGAACACAAGGAGTGCATGGGAAATCAAAATCCTCAAGGGGATCAAGATCAAAAGAGATAGCGGGGAGAAATCCTTAGGAGTGAAACTCTGAAGGTTTCATGAATTAATGGTCAAGTTCCATCAAGGAGGGAGTGGGAATCATTCCAGATCATTGGATCTGGGCAAGGTGCATGAGATTTAAGTCTCTTGAAGAGAAGATGAGAGTGGACTGCCAAAGTCATGAAGTGATTAGGGATAGTCCATCATCTTGAGGGACAGGTGGCGTAAGATCAAGAACTTCAGAGCGGAAGCACTTCATAATTTCATAGATGAGGAGGAGTTTAAATCGCCGAAGAACTAATGGATGAAATAGATCAAGACCGTTGGTTGTCAGGATACACGCGTCGGCAAATATGAGATGTCGGGGGAAGTCATTTTGGATGATTCGAGTGTGTAGGAGTTTGAAACTCCCGAAGTCTGAATAGTCGAAGAAGATCTGGACCGTCGGACCCAGAGGGACGCATGGTGGAAATCCATTGACTTCTGGTGAAAGTACTCTAGGAGGAACAAGTGTGCAAGAATGGAAACTCCCGAAGCCTGAAGAGCTGAAGTAGCTAGGAGTCATCGATCTACAGGAGGACACACGTCATTATATCATGGACTACGAGGAAAACATATCGGGAGAAACATAACGTGGATAGGTTGAAACTTCTGAAGGCTGAAGTCTCGATGAGGGCCAGGGCCTTTGATTTGAGGAGGATGTGTGGTAGAATATTTGTCATCTAAGAGAGCGTGCTCTGGAGAGAAGGAAGGGAAGGAGGAAGATCTTAGTCGTTGATCAAGAGGCCCCACCCAAGATCGCAAGATCAATGGTCATGTTGATTTGCAGGGACAGAAAGTGCTCGAACTTTAAAAATTTGAGAGCGGGCCGCAATCGAAACCACGGTATTGCAAAAGAGACGAGTGGATATTAGTTGTGAATTGTGGGTTGATCCCAAACCACTGTTGGTTGTGCCCGCAATCACGTGTTTATGTGAGGTCATAGCCCAAGGTCACATGTTGGAAGGGGATAATGGAAAAGGAGCTAGCGCCTGAAATTTGATATTTCGGAAGCACGCAAGAAGGGGTCGCAGGTATCATAGAACCTGCACCAAAACTCGAATGGGTCTATGATCAATTACAGAGTGAGACCATCAAAGTTTCAGAGAACTGATTTGGCTCGCAGAATCGAAGATCCTTGACCGAGAGGTCGCGTAGCCCGAAGGAGAGTAGGGGGGCTACATCACCAATGGAATATAAATTTATTTTTTGATTTCATATTATATTTTAAATTATTTTGTTCCAAAAATTTAACATAATGTATTTCCCCATTAGTGATGGAATTTAAAGAAAAATCAATATCTTAACAATTACACAAACCAAAATTCAGGAATTGTTTTTGGATACTTTAGATATTTATTCTTCAAAAGGGTATTTTAATTTTTACATTTTACTTGAAAAATGAAAAAATATTGTTGTGAACACAAAGATGTAAAAAATGCAATATTGATTAGTCATGTTCTAAAAATAATAGAAGCTACAATATTTAAAAAAAAATCAAAATATATGAGATAAACTATAGTTTGTGTGGATTATTCATGTATAATTTGTTTTTGAAAATGATATATTTAGCATTGATGTAGTTTTTATGGAAAAAAGTCACTTGTTAAGTTTTTTGCAAATTTGCAATGATAAAATTATAATTAAAAGATATTTTAACTCATGATTTTAATTTTTTTTTTTAAATATATTTAAAAAGATAACATAATTCTTTATAAATTATCTTTTTATCACACGACACAAATTTTAAAGTGTATATGAATTTTGAGGGATTCAATTTTAAAAAATTATGGCATTTCAGATTTTCATCACCATATTTCAATATAAAGTAAGACACATATTTATAGATTTCGCCAATTTCTTGTATTGAATAGTAAAAAATAAGTTTTTCTTGAAATTTTTTAGATGAAAATGCATTATAGAAGCATAGAAAACAATAAAAAAATGTTAGGTGAAGTTTTTATATTCCTTCTTGAAAGTGTCAACTCAAATATGGAAAGAAGAGGATGAAAAAGTTGATTAGTAAAGCATTTTGCAAATGGTAATATGCAAAGAGCATACAAATTCTGTGTCTTGTAAATAATCTTGTTTTGTTTTATGAACTTATATTTGTTGTAACTATGCCAAATATGTGTGACATCAATGATGATACTGTCCATTATACTTGTGAAAATGCCATTTATGTTGAATATATGCAATAGGAAAGTGGTCTTTGAGATGTCTTCCACGTATTGTTTAAAAGAGAACTATGCCAAATATGTGTTGCATCAATGATGATATTGTGCATTGTAATTGTGAAAATCTCATTTGTGTTGAATATTTGTAGTAGGAAAATGGCATTTGACATGTTTTTCATGTATTTTTTAAAATATATTTGAGAAAATTGCAAAAAGAGTTGTTTCCCAAGTTCCCTTGGCATAACACAATTAGTGCTAGCTTTTTCTTTGGATTGTGCATTTCAATGTGGGTTGATATGAGTAAACTTTTTGCATTGAATTCCACGTAGTAAAGTAAGTCATATATAATCTACAATTGTTTTGTACATACTTGGTGTATCCATAATGAATCCAGAAAGATTCAAGGTGGTCATTAAGGGAGCACCAACGCTTCTAACGAAAGGAAAAACTAATTCTCAAGATATAATATTTTCCACGCATAATGCAATTACTACACACAAAGATGGGAAGGTTTTGTGATGGTGTATGCCTTGTCAAAGTTCTGATAATCCCTATTGGGAGGCCATTTCCAATTCTATATGGACCATTAAATGTTGAAATACCACTTGATGGCCTAGAGTAGTATGGGAATATTTCCCATACATTATGTCCCAACATTAATCCCTATGAGAGCCATATCCTTCATCCCTATAGTGAGAGGGGAAGGGTCATGTTAGCAAGATCATGTTTAGCCAGTTCATATTAATCAAGAATACTTGCACAAGAATCCCCTTGGGAAGCAGTCCCTTGGTTGTTATCCTCAAGAACTTTAGCCATAACCTATGATTTAAAGAAGAAAATTTATAAGGCCTTTATGGGGTCACAAAATTACAATCAACACACTCCTGTAAAGGACCCTCTAAGATGTAGTAAATCAAACTAACTCTCCCAAAAATTAGCCTAGGATAGTTAGGTCATGAGTCCAATCAGTGAAGAGCCAAACACAAACCTTTCAAATGTTATCTTGGGGTGGTAAGGAACCAAGTCCAACTAGTGAAGGTGTGAGAGATAGTTACAATAACCCCCATGCAACAATCACCCAAGATACAAGTATCATCAAGAAGATGTACACCCTCCAGGACAATTGAGGTAAATGTTATGCTTTTTTCTCAGGTAGCACAAACACTTCCTACTTAAAGTCACCTAGGTGAAAATCTAGGAGAGGGAACTATGGTTACCCTTCGTAATTGATAGTCAAGTGGAAAAATAATGGTTCAGGTTTTTGCATATGGGAAGGGAACATAAGACTTAGTCCTAGCCCCGAAACCTCAAAGAAATGGTGTCACCCTAAGGACATTGCACTTCAACTAAATTTACCATACACACATATCCCACTAAACAAATACATAGGGGATAATATATATGCCTACTCAACTTGACCTAGTGCTTGATGCACTCATAAGGTGCACTTTCTTAACAAGTGTCGTTTTCTACTAATGGATTTGAACTCTCAACTAGTGAAAACTTCTAGTTCCATTTTTCATGGCCTTTAAGAATTTACTCTCCAAAACTACAACACTATGAAATATTGTAATTTTCCTATATAACAAAAAAAAAAAAAAAAAATCTAGTTCATTTTATTAAGCATTTATTTTAAAGGTTGTTCATATTTAGAGGGTTGTGAAAGTGAGTAAAATATGATGTTCTCAAATGAAAAACATACAAAAAGAGAAACCTTGTAAATTGAAACATTATTTCAAACTTAAAAATAATTATTTAATTGAAAAAGCCTGTGAAAAGTACAAAAATCAAGCAAATATTTTCAAACCCTAAACACAATGCAACATTTCAAGAAAACTATTTCAAATCAAGGAAAACAATTCTTTTGATTTTACTGAGATAATTCTAATGAAAGCATTCTAATATATTTTTTTTAAATGTAACCACTCCTAAAATGCATCAAACTACTTCAGATATTTCTAAGTGAACCAAAGAAAAATATTGTGATTGTCTCTTCTTTTTGCAATATTGATTTTTAAAAAAAAAAAAAATTTACAAGGGGAAACGGTAACAATGGCAGTATCGTACTCACGTGACATGGGGTCGAATCCTGTCGGCTTCCTTATAACCCCTAGGGAGAAATGCATAGCCCGTAAGCATGCCCTCCAAGTAAATCGGGGGGAGAATCGACCTTGAGACCTCTTTTTACATATTTCCTTCCATTTACACGGCACTTGCCAATCGGTCTACACCCCTGCGGGTGATTTTTTTAATTTTTAACTATGCCCTTAAAAGAAGAATGAAAACCACCTTGAAAAACTAAGTTCTAAAAGGTCTCTAGTCAAACAATAGGGTCTTTAGGTCTTGAAGAAAAAACCTAGAGAAAAAATTATAAATTTTGAGTGTTTCTTACACCCTAGAGTTTCACTCATGGGTTTCCTTAGTAAAAGTAGCAACCATAAGGGTTTGTTTGCATGTTTCATAAGGGTTTGTTTGCATGTTTTGCATGAAAGTGGTGAAAACTTGTGGATTTTACATATAAAAGTAGTGGGTGCCTAAAAAAAGAAACAAAAATCCAAAAATTTGTAAATACTAAATATCTTAGACACCAAATAAAAAGAAAAACACCTTCACGAAATGATATATAAGAGAATCAAAATAGGCTCATTATCAAGGGTCAACAATTTTCAGCCTAAGAATCACTCATAAGAAACATAAATTATGATTTATTGGGAAACAATTCCACGTTATGACACCTACAAGATATAGTTGTAGGTTTTGCCATAGAAACCCATGAGCACTATCATGTGCTTGCGACTATTATAAATTAACTCCATGAGTGGTCGTGATTGTTTATGAGAAAAATTTCAAGCCATAGGTAAACTAAGGGAAATAATAATTCAGTAGCCCATAAATTAAACAAATAATAAATAGTGAACCAATGGAAACATTCATAGATAATAGAAGGATCCAATAGGAAAATATATGGAAAAAAAAACTTGAAGAAGTAGAGTATTCAAAGAATTTTTTCCCTAGTAGAGTTTTCATTTCTATTATGGGATTTTTCACTACTTATTGTCTAAGCAATTCCCCTGGTGAATACTTCATTCATGTTCATACCCTATGTTGATGTTGTTCAAAACATAAATACTCTGAACCTCTAGGAAATTAAATATCACACCACACCATCATTGAATCAAATTGCAATCAAATTAATTGAACTCACACCAGTCAATAGCATTATCTTGCTACAGAAAATGGAAATGCATAAAGAAACTACAGAAATGATAATTCGGAAAGGAAATATAAATGAGGCATGATCATGAGATGAAGGGGGGCCTACTTTCTCTCATAGTGTAACAAACCTCCCATTTCGTTACGACAACAAGCCTCACATAACAAGTGCAATTTTTTTTTTTTGTGTGTGTGTATGTAGGAAGGTAATAATGACATTATACTCAACATCGCAACATGAAGATGAACACAATGCATGCAACTCACGCCAAAACAAAAATAATGACCTAATATAAAAGCACATCAAGCACCTAAAAGCAAAGTACAACATTCAACCGACGAAGAATAAGAATGACTACCTACCCGTCCTACCCTGCAATGGTTAGGACCTCCAAGACACATAAGCAACGCTCAAGCCCAGGTTCCCATTGATTTTGACCATTTAAGGTCTCAAGGCTGGCGACTATTCTAAGGAACAAAAAGGTTTCTACATCTCGCTCGACACAAACAGACCAAGCCTACTAAGCTAAGGACAATCATCCTAACAACCCCAGGCACCCAAAATTAATTACACAAGTAACTAGAACCCTTGCAGTGAGCAACCAAGAACATTAAATGTTTACAAAACCAAGTACAGACATTAATTAAAATGAACAACAACACCATCAACGAGAAGCGCAAGCTAAAAACGACTCCATCAACAACCCAACCATTAATCAAGGCTAAAAGGTCAATATCTATGATTTAAATTGGTGTTAATTACAGATCAATTAACCAGTCTAAATTCCATTAGTCAACAAGTTACCAACCGAACTTAGCATGAATTATGACTCAATTTAGAGTGTTTGAGTTACCAATTAGGCGATGTCTATAAATCCAACTAACATCAATTACATATCTAAATTAGCAAGTTTAAAATTTGCAATCTAGTCTTTACTCACCATACAAATTTTAATATTTATTACAACCTAAATGGACAATTCTATATTAATTTGAATCCTAATCCAACTAGCTATAAACTTGGATAACAACATTAACATTCTTAAAGTGGAATGCTACCATTAGCACTTATAAGAAATTAAATCTCAACATGTAGTCTAGCTATATTGATTGAACTAACAATGCTAGCGGTCTACTATCATAGAGAATGGAACTGCTAACTATTAACAGTGTTGTAGCAATTTAACAAGGTGATTATCATAGCAGTTACATGACAATTAATATAGCATTAACAAGATAGTTTACATAATTTTTTTCATAATAAGTAATATAGAAATAATAAGGCATTTAACTTTCTAGTTAACATACAATTAACATAACATTAACAAGGCAATTTGTATGACTGTTAACATAACCATCCATAGCGCAATAACCAAGTGATTTATATAACTGTTAACTATTTAACTTGTTGTGGCATTTAATCAATAGAAGTAATCTGTTGACCAATAACATTCTTGTAGCAATTGTTCTGGCAATTAATAAGGCAAAAATATAACATTTCATATTGCAATTAACATGGCCTTTAACAGAAAAAGGAGGCTGCTAACCATTAACATTGTTGCAACAATTATTCTAGTAATTAATAAGGCAACAAAATAGCATTTATTATTGCAGTTAACATGATAATCAACATGGCCAGTAACATTGTTGTGGTAATTAAATCTTGGCAGAGAGAATGTTGGGTATGTGTTCAATGTGAAGGAGGATAAAAGGGAGAAACAAAACTGTAGAAGGACCAACTCGTGGTCAGTCAACAACAACTCAAGCAATGATTAAGGCAAGTCATGGTCAATTAAGACGGCAACACAGTAAAGTTGTGATTTAAATGGATAAAATCATGGGTGATTTCTACAGCAACACAGTCAACTTCTAATTATGAAAATCGTGGTCATTCCGGCAAGTAAAGTTGTGATTTAAATGGATAAAATCGTGGATGATTTCTACAGCAACACAGTCAACTTCTGATTATAAAAAACATGGTCATTCCGACAAGTAAAGTTGTGATTTAAATGGATAAAATCATGGGTGATTTCAGCATGCAACACGGTCCGTTTTTAATTTCCAAATCGTGGTCTTTCACAGCAGGAAATTTGATGAATTGAAAAGAAAAAATGTGGGCATTAACAGGAATCAAATGGAAGCAAAATTTTAAAGCAAAACACAGTCTTCATCAAGGGCAAAATTGCCCCAAAGGTAAAACAAAATGTAGACAAAAATAATTCATCTTTTCCATCGCCAGAATACAAAATAAAAATGCAGACCAGAAATCATTTTGTTTTTCATTGCTAAAATACCCAATGTAAAATGCAAAGATGAATTCATTTCGCTTTTCATTGCCAGAATACCCAATGTAAAATGCAGAGATGAATTCATTTCGTTTCTCATTTCCAGAATACCCAAAATAAAAATGCAGACCAGAAATCATTTCGTTTTTCATTGCCAGAATACCCAATGTAAAATGCACAGATGAATTCATTTCGTTTTTCATTGCCAGAATACCCAATGTAAAATGCAGAGATGAATTCATTTCGTTTCTCATTGCCAAAATACCCAAAATAAAAATGCAGACCAGAAATTATTTCGTTTTTCATTGCCAGAATACCCAATGTAAAATGCAGAGATGAATTCATTTCGTTTTTCATTGCCAGAATACCCCAATACATCGTAGACAACAGTAAGAGAACACAAGGATCCAATGGGAAGGGCCATGGAATGATTGCATGGGTTCTATCAGTCAATGCATAGAGAAAACCAACCAGGACACAAGATAATCCACACGCAGAGGTCGTTTCCAGATGGCAAAATCAACAATCATCCAAGGACAAACATGAAGGGTAGATGGCTAACAGGTTTGTCCTTCGCTCATCATCCTCGCATAGAAAAGCATGGCGTTGAGATCCATAGGTCTTTTAACGCTAAGGCGGCGACCGTAGATCGGGATCCTGGCCGACTGCTCAAGCGAGGACTGGTGAACTAGGGATGAAGGCTAAACAACCATGAAGGTCATAATCAACACAGCAAGGTGGTCAAGACGTGTGAGGAAATGAATCCATGGGAGCCGATCTATCATCAAGCTAGGCTAACAAAATTTCAGAAAACCATCTAGACAATTAGCTCACTCACCCAAGTAAAAATGTAGATTCAAACATAAGTTCTAAAACAATTTATCATACAAAACGAAGAAAGTGTACCGTTGCCTATTCGGATTGGACGTCCTGCGTGGTTCTTGCAAATCCTGCGTGCCGACCGACAAGACTACACCGGTATCTCCC
>JASDQU011376114.1:6294-23579 GCA_032191745.1 Picea mariana
ACTTTCAAAAGAAAACAAAACTAGGAGAAAAAGAAAAAAAAAACCCCAATGTGCCCTGGATAGTACTCTAATACCACTTGTAGTGATTCTTAACACATAAAATATTCACAAACTATGTTAAGTACCTATACCCGATCTACAAATATACTTCCGAAATAACCAAGAATAAACCATAAATCATTCACCATAACATGAACACAAGAAATAGAGAAAATCCTTCAGGTAGGGTAACACCATATATTAATCCTTATGGAAGGATAAAACTCCTCAAGCAATCCTTGCTTGTACAATCACAATATTCTTCACTATGGTTCATTACATTGCCTAGACTTCTTTATATAGCTCTCTCTATCTCCTAGGAAACTTCTAGAGAGCCTTCTCACATTTATTACATCCAACTACCATAGTGGGCCTTTATTAATATAGTGGACCTAGTCCACCTTACATTGAATGACCACATTCCCATATATTAAATGACTTCCACTAATAACACATAACTACATTCCCATTGGGTACCTCCCTAGGTACCCCATATTACCTTCCTAGGTATACCACAAAATATCAAGAAAACTCATATACTTCATCAATAAAAAAATATTTAGGAAGGGAAACACCATACAATGATCCTTTTATGGAAGGGAAACCTAACCTTAATCATGACAAAATTCTAAGTATGTAGTAGGAATTTTTTAATGAGGCAACATTACATTTATTCAACTAACAATGTAATGGGCCTTATTTAAAGATAACTAACACTGTGGATCTTGTGTACATTACATCAAATATCCACCATACATATCATATTCTTAACCCGAATGGGCCCATAGACCTTTATTACACCCCTAGGGAGGATCCCGCCATTCCATACCCCTTCAAGAAACATTTCCCTAAATGCTTGTAGTGATGATGTACAACCATAAATTGGGGTGCCACATATGGGTGTTGATCACAACCCCAAATTAATCTAGGAAGCTTTCCCATAAGCTAGGGTGCCATGTATAGGAGCTAGCCTCAATGCTAAAGTAGTCAAAGTAGCTCATCCATAAACATGTGCTTCACATTCAAGTGCTTACGTTGATTTCCAACTGATGAAACTTGATATTATGTATGGATATGTGTTGTGTTCCCAATGGCCACCATGGTCACGTGGATCCAAATAAGTAGAAAAACCCAGAGAAAAAATACCATCCATATAGTTGTAAAAGGGTGGCTCTAAGACGAACACTACCAATATAGATCACATGGTTTGATCAAGATATTAGATTATCATAAACAACAAGGAATATTACAAAATAAGATGTAATAGGTAAAAATAGAAGAATCATTTAAACCATTTTAATTAGTATTTATTTTAGCCAAAAAATTTCTAAAATTATTTGTATGAAGAAGGAAAAAATTATAATTTAATTTCCCAATATATATATATATATATATATATATATATTACACCAGGAATGAATATCACAAAATACAAAACTTAATATAAATAATTGAAACTTACATATGGTTCCTACATGCCTTCAATACAATAATTCAATGTGAATAACTCACATATCTTATGTGATACGAACCTGTAATGTCCCTTTCCAAATAGGAGCTCCAGAAAGGAGGCTTAATGGTCTAAACAACCCCATTAGACTATAGCTAGGGAAAGAAAGGGGTAAACATGGTTACTAGAGGTCATTCCAACCAAGGGTGTTATAATTTGAAAGTGACATTGAGCTAAAAGTGGCTAAAAGTGCTTTTAAGCCAACTTGAGCTAAAATTAGAACATATGATGTAAAATTAGAGTCAACAATGAATTAGGGTTTCAGGAAGTTATAAGAAGTTATATTGACTTGTCATTGAGGAGAGAGGCACATCACAGGAGAGAGATCTCAGTGTATTCCAAGAGGAATATACCAGTGGTTGATTTTGGTGTTGAGAGACACACCCTAGTCACCAGGAAGATCACACGGGTCTTCCATCAATCTTCACAACATTTATATAGTTTCCAACATCAAGGGTGCACTTAGTCAGGTTGAGGGTGAAACTTCTGAGGATGTATTAAGTCGAATTGTCCCATCCAGGGAGAATCTAGAGATTCCCTTTCGACCTAGTTGAGAGGAAGGAAAGACACATATTTTTCTCGGGTTCTCATTAGATTTCGAAGGAGAAATCATCTGGGGTGCATTTTCCAGCTGTTGAGGTTGCGACACTTGGGGAGGACACATTTGGGGTTCCTGAGCGATCATCATATCAGATCCAAGGAAATCCTTCTGACCCATTTCACTGTAGGCCAGAGCGATCATTTTGAGACACATATCAACCGATTCTAATGGTGGAATCACTAGGGCACAGTTTTCAATTAGCAGATGGAGTGAATTTCCAAAAGGGGATCAATCCGAGGTCCAGAAATACCAGTAGAGGGATGGTCAGTCACCAGATCTGAGAGGGACAGTAAGGTGCACTGTTTGGGATAGTTTCCAGGCTAATTCAAGAGGTCTAGCCACCAGGGCTAACTTTCCAGACTTGCAGCAATTTTCATATGAGCTGTCGTAGCTTGCAGTAGATTCTACATCTCATCCATTGATCCCACAACATTCCTTCAATATCAGGTACTATTGTTTTAGTTTACTTATTGTATTTCGGCTAAGATTCTTTTTTCAATGATCTAACCGAGTGATTTATTTTATTTAGCCACATTCAGGCATTTGTACCCCACAAAGATATCATAATATAAGTTTTGCATACTTTTGTCTCCATTATTATTTGTATGCTCATTTATATGTTGTAAAACATTAATCATACACACACATTAGCAAAGTTTCCTAGACTAGCCGAATCTAGGATATTATAGTAGTATCAGATCTTTAGTCCTGCCAGCCTGTGACTAAAGACGATGAGTGCAACAAAGGACCCAGGGGGCCGTGTGCACATAGGTGACAAATATGTCACTTACAACAGATGCAAGGAGGGAATACCTAGATCTGATTTCCCCCCTTTTCCCCCCATTTCAGAGGAAGAGGAAGAGGCACACATGGAAGCAGGGATAAGGGAAAAGTGTGAGGCTGAGCATGAGGTAGAGAGGATGTTAGGATATATATATGAGAGACCAGAGGGCAGTGGTAAGGCCCCCATGAAACCATAGGCATCCTTCATGCAGGTACTCAACAATCGGGTAGACAGTCAACAGGCCATGACTCAGTATTTGGCATAGATGGCTGAGATATTGGCTATAGTGGGCACACAAGCCCCACATGAAGCATAGGGGAACTCAGGGGTAGGAAGTAGACCCCAGTCCCCTACTCACACATACACCTCTTTGAGTATGATTCTCAGGCCATTGTTCCCTAGTTTCTATAGGGAAACCCCAGTAGCATCATAACAACCGATAACACAGAGGTCGCCCACTCAAATGGAGGACATTGCAGAGTACATGAGGGAATATGCAACATTGGGCTGTGACTTCCATCAGAACATGAAATTGATCGAGTATTGTGGACTTAGACTTAGGAACTGCCCAAGAGAGCTTCAGAGAGGAGGACAATAGAAGCAACAAAGACATAACATTGATTTCATCCGAAAATTTGGTAAACTCACTATACCTTCTTTTGACAGATCATCCAAATGCACAGCCAGAGCTTGGGTACAAAAGCTAGACACGTACTATAAGCTCAACCAGATGATCGAGACATAAGCCATCAATTTCACTACCTTGCACTTGGAGGGTGAGGCACACGAGTGGTGGCATCTTGGAATGGTGATGTTGGGACATAGTCACATCACCTCCTATAGGGAGTTCGTAAAGAGACTCATGGACAAGTTTGATAGGAGGGATCGATAGATCCATTTCAGGGATCTATCCCAGTTTAAATAGAATGGAACAACATAATAATTCATCACAGAGTTTCAACGGGTGGCAGTGGCAGTGATATATATATATATATATATATATATATATGATCCCAGGATAATCATGTTATTCATAGAGGGGCTCACAAAACCCTTGATAGGATAGGTGAAGGCCTACAAGCCTCACACCTTGAAGGATGCCATCTTACACACTCGAGATTTGGAAGACTCAGCATTGAAAACTAAAACCTTTTCCAAACCCTTCGTACCATAGAGGGACCGATATAGGAAGCCATTCTAGAGGGAATGGAAGGGCAAGGAGAATTTGGATGATGATACGAGGTGAGAGATTATGAAGAAGAAACTTTGCTTCACCTACAAAGACCCTTGGGTCCCAGGCCACAGGTGCATGGGAAAGGGAGAGATTCATTATATTGAGGTGGAAACATATAGTGTGGACAATGAGGAGGAGGAGCATGGCAATGGATCCACTAGCTCAGAGGAGGAGCATGGCAATGGATCCACTAGCTCAGAGGAGGATACAACAAGGAAGAGGAGCAACCTCTCCATAGACCACTGGCACTGGCAGGGACTCACCCACTAGTAGTTCACTAGCCTCATGAGAAGGCTAACAGATGGAAACCAACAAAGGGAGGAGTCATAGCGACCCTTTCTGGTGTTCCCAGGTATGATACCCTCGAGATCAGAGGGACTATTCAGGGACAATGGTAAATCTCCCTAATAGATGGTGGGGCCACCCACAACTTTCTTGATGCTTCATTGGTATCGACGAGCACTTCAGACAGAGGATTTTGAGGGGTTTGATGTTGTAGTAGAAGATGGCCATATAGTGGAGTGTCTAGACAGAGTTATGGACTTGGAGATAAATTTAGGAAACTACACAGTGATATACCATTTTATGTGGTTGACCTATCTGACACAAATGTGGTATTGGGAGTCCAGTGGTTGATCACATTGGGAAAAATCACCACCAACTACCAAACCCTGGAGATGGGGTTTAGAGACAGTGATCGGAAGAGGGTTGTTCTGGGGGGCATGTCGACAGGAGAACCCATGATAGTTTCAACCAAAAGGATGGAGAGGATATTCATACATGGGGAGGTAGCATATGTCGCAAATTTCATGATCACTATGCAGAAGGATTCAGAGGGTCAAAAACAGTATTAGACAAAGATCAGGAACTTGTTGGGATGACATCAACAAGTTTTTGGTTCGATTCCACCAGGGAGACCACCTGACAGGGGGTTTGAGCACACCATTGAGTTGGAGGAGGGGGCCAAACCTATTATCACACCACCCTATCATCATCCTAGGAGGTTCAAGGATGAGATAGAGAAAGCAATTAAGGAATTTCTAGTGATGGGACACATCAGACCGAGCATCAGTCCATTCTCTTCTTCAGTTGTCTTAGTTCTGAAAAAGGATGGTACCATGAGGATGTGCATTGATTATCAGATCTTGAACAATAAAGTCATCAAGAATTGGTATCCTATCCCTCACATTGACGAGTTGATGGATGAACTGCATGGGGAAGTTTTCTTCTCGAAGATTGATCTATGCTCTGGGCATCATTATATCAACATCCGAGAGCAAGACATAGAGAAGACAACATTTCGATGTCACTTTGGTCATTTTGAGTTTTTGGTTATGCCATTTGGGCTAACCAATGCACCGACTACATTTTAGTCTTGCATGAACCACATATTCAGGGATCACTTGAGGAAATCAATATTGGTTTTCTTCGATGACATCTTGGTCTACAACAAGACATTGAAGGAGCATATGAGGCACTTGGTTGAGGTATTGAGCATCATGGAGGTGAAGTCGCTATATGCCAAAGAGTCCAAGTGTGAGTTCGGTATGACAGAGCTAATTTACTTGGGACACATCATCAATGCACAGGGGGTATAGGTACACCAGGAGAAGATCAAGGCCATTTTGGATTGCCAATGCCTAGGAATGTGACAAAGTTGAGGAGCTTCTTTGGGTTATGCAGCTATTATAGGCTGTTTTTCAAGGTTTTTTCTCAGCTTGGAGCACCATTGATGGATCTCACCAAGCATGGGGATTTTATATGGACCGATGAATCACATAAATCCTTTGATCACATGAAGGAAGTCATGGGCACATGTCCAGTGTTAGCATTACCAGACTTCACTTTACCATTTGTACTAGAGTGTGATGCGCTCAGCGAGGGTATCAGGGCAGTTTTGATGCAGGTAGGTCACCCCATTGTATTTGAGAGCAGGAATATCAATCAACTTGAGAGGGTTTACTCCATTTATGACAAGGAAATGCTGGCAATCATGCATGCCTTGACCAATATCAACAATATTTGGTGGGCTACAAATTTGTGGTTAAAACAAATCACAACATCTTATTGTATTTCCTTGAGCAGAAGGATCTCAATGAGCACGAACATAAATGGAAAACAAAGGTAAATGCCTTCAAATTCAACATAGAGTATCTCAAAGGGAAGAATAACATTGTGGCCGATGCACTATCTAGGAAACCTGCAACATGTTCTTCGATGGAGATTTCAGTAGATTGGAAATCCCACTTTTTAGTGGAATATTCCAAGAACAAGTTCGCATGTGAGGTTATGGATGGAAAAATTTAGGACAACAAGTACAGGGTCATTGGCGATGTCATATTCTACAAGGATAGAGTCCACTTAGTACCAAATTCAGTGCTTAAGAAGAATATCCTCGCAGCAGTTCATGATTTAGGACTAGTAGGCCATCAAGGGTTTTTCAAAGCCTACATGTAGATCAGGGAGAGGTTCTCATGGAAGGGCCTCAAACAAGACGTTATGAGGTACATCAGTGAGTGTGTGACTTGTCATCAGAACAATTCAGAGCATACGCTTCCAACAGGGATACTTCAACCACTTCCCATTCTGGAGTAGAAATGGGAGAGCATATTGATGGAATTCATCACAAGCCTACCCAAGGTCCAAGATAAGGACTGCATCTATGTAGTGGTCGAAATATTGACCATGTTTTCTCACTTCTATGCCATATCGAAAAAGTGCAACATAGTCCAGGTAGTCGAGTTATTCTTTTGAGAGATTTAGACTTCATGGGTTGCCGAGGAACATCAATAGTGACAGGGACAATCAGTTTGTTGGGACATTATGGAGGGAGTTGTTTAGATTGGTGGGGACATAGTTGACACCCATCACCATCTATCACTCTCATATAGATGGGTAGACCGAGATCATCAACAAGTGGGTTGAAGGGTATCTGAGGAACTATGTGGGTGGACAATAGAGAACATGGGTCAAGTGGCTACATTTAGGAAAGCATTGTTACAACACCACTTTCCACATGTCCATTGGCATGAAACCCTTCTGAGCATTATACGAGTATGATTCTCTCACTTTGGTAGATTTGGTTTTCAAGGAGAGCAGAGCTCCCAAGGCCAAGGATTGGATCATAGAGAGTCAATAGATTCTCAAATTGCTAAAAGAGAACTTGTAGATAACACATAATCGATAGAAGATGAATTCAAACAAGAACATGATAGAGAACAACTTTGAGGTTGGATATTTGGTTTTCTTGAGACTCCAACCTTATAGGAAATCATCTCTGAAGAAGAGTGGGATCGAGAAGCTCAACCCTATATTTTATGGACCTTACAGGGTCATGCGTTGGGTAGGCAAGGTTTCTTATGAGCTAGAGCTTCGAGAGGGGGGAAATATTCATAACGTATTCCAAGTAATTTGCCTCAAGAAGGCGTTGGAACAATTCATCAGCACATCAGAGGATCTTCCCCCATTGGATGAGGATGGATAGTTGGAGTTGGTTTTAGAGGAGGTAATAGAGTCCCAAGAGAAGAAACTTAGGAGCAGGTTCATCAAAGAGTGTTTGCTCATATGGATAGGGCTTCCAGTAGAGGATGCTACTTGGGAGAGCGAGCATGTGATGCAACACCCTGGATTAGTATTTCTTGAGGATAAGCAATTTTGAGAAGGGATGACCGTAATGTCCCTTTCCAAATAGGAGCTCCATAAAGGAGGCTTAATGGTCTAAACAACCCCATTAGACTATAGCCAGGGAAAGAAAGGGGTAAACAGGGTTACTAGTGGTCATTCTAGCCAAGGGTGTTATAATTTGAAAGTGACATTGAGCTAAAAGTGGCTAAAAGCGTTTTTAAGCCAACTTGAGCTAAAAATAGAACAAATGAGCTCAAATTAGAGTCAATAGTGAATTAGGGTTTCAGGAAGATATAAGAGAAGGTAAAGTGACCTAATTCATCATTATGCAGATATTGACTTTTCATTGAGGAGAGAGGCACATCTCAAGAGAGATATCTCAGTGGATTCCAAGAGGAATACACCAGTGGTTGATTTCAGTGTTGAGAGACACACCCTAGTCACCGAGAAGATCACACGGGTCTTCCATCAGTCTTCAACAACATTTATACAGTTTCCAGCATCAAGGGCACACTTAGTCAGGTTGAGGGCACAACTTCTGAGGATGTGTTAAGTCGACTTGTCCCATCCAAGGAGAATCCAAAGATTCCCTTCCGACCCAGTTGAGAGGAAGGCAAGGCACATCTTTTTTCCAGATTCTCATTAGATTTCGACAGAGAAATCATTTGGGGTACATTTTACAGCCGTTGAGGTTGTGGCACTTGGGGAGGACACATTTGGGGTTCCCGAGTGATCATCATATCAGATCCATGGAAATCCTTCCGACCCATTTCATAGTAAGACAGGGCGATCAGTTTGAGACACATATCAACCGATTCTAACAGTGGAATCGCTAGGGCACAATTTTCAAGTAGCAGATGGGGTGAATTTCCATAAGGGGATCTATCCGAGGTCGAGACATACCATCAGAGGGCCGGTCAGTTACCAGATCTGAGAGGGGCAATAGGGCACACTGTTTGGGATAGTTTCCAGGTTGATCTGAGAGGTCTAGCCACTAGGGAGAACTTTCCAAATTTGTTGTAGTTGTCGTAGCTTACAACAGATTCTACATATCATCCATTGATCCCACATCATTCCTTCAATATCAAGTACTATTGTTTTAGTTTACTTATTGTATTCCAGCTAAGATCATTTTGTCACTGATATAGCCAAGTGATTTATTTTATTCAACCGCATTCGGGCATTTGTACCCCGCAGAGATATCATAATATAATTTTTGTAGTCTTTTGTCGCCATTATTATTTGTATTAATATTTATATGATGTAAACAATTAATCACACACACACATTAGCATAGTTTCCTAGACTATCCGAATCTGGGAAGGTTGGATGAAAAACATGTTCCTTTATTGCAACTCTAACAAAGCCATATGTGGGCCAACCAACATAAACAAGAGAGATAAAATAACCCTTGGAAAAGAGGTATAAAAAAGGACGAGAATATTAGAGAAAATGTATAATACATTTTCTTTAATATTCCTCCCACTCCCACCCCCACCCTCATATGATGGTTGAGGGTGGGGGGGAATATTAGAGAAAATGTATTATGAGGGTTGGGGGTGGGGAGGGGAATATTAAGGAAAATGTATTAGGGGAATATTAGAGAAAATGTATAATACATTTTCTCTAATAGCTGCCCCCACCATCCACCCTCATCACCCTCATATGAGGGTGGGGGAATATTAGAGAAAATGTATAATACATTTTTTCTATTATCCCCCCACCCTCAATACATTTTCTCTAATATTCCCCCCACCCTCGAAGGTGGGGGTGGGGGGGAATATTAGATAAAATGTAAAGCCATATGTGGACCAACCAACATAGATAAGAGAGACAAAATAGCCCAGGGAAAATAGGTATAACAATATAACTTAATGGATGCAATGATTCTTAGAAATGAGAATAAATAATTATTTAAAGATGTGGATGAAAGAGAATTTAAAGGAATTTACAAGCTAAAAGGAAAAATTGCATACAATGACATGTGTGATGATACATACCTTCTTAAAGATTAAAATAAAAATAGAAATTAAAAGTTAAAGTATAGTTAAAACACAAATTTAGATGTGTGATGATACATACCTTCTTGAAGATTAAAATAAAAATAGAAATTAAAAGTTAAAGTATAGTTAAAACGCAAATTTAGATGACATAAAATTAATGTGCTAATCAAATTAATTAGAATCGATGTTGGAAATTTGTTTTTGATGAAAACTTATTCTATACATTCGAAGTAATACAATCAAACTTTGTAGTATTGCTATGGATTATGGAGATGTGTGGTAGAAGAGAAATTAGGATAAATAGTGGGGTGTAAATAAGATTTTTAAGAACATTAAGGTCCGTACATAAAATGTGACACAAAGTTATTTAAAAGTGGGATATTTATAATAATAATGTCTTGAGTAATGTGATTAAGGATGTAAATGTATATTGTGAAGAACAATGTTTTATTAGGTATGATTCTATATTTTACTTTTAATTTCAATTCTAAGAAGAGATTCTATAAACAAGATAACTCTCAAAGAACACTAAAAAATAAACATAAACATAGTGTTTTCCTTTACAATTTTGTTTCAACTAAAACAAATGTTTTCTTTTACAATTTGTTTTTGAACTAAAACAAATTGTTACCTTCATTGAAATTAAGTGCTTCATTAAAATTAAATTCCCATGCTTAAAGGCTTTAAAAAAATAAATCAAAACCTTAATATTCAAACATCACAATTAAAAACCTCTATAAATCTAAAAACCGAGGCATGTGAATACCACAATTAAAGCCCAATATTCTAACTCAAACAAAAAATATCACAATTAGAAGCTCCCAATGCCCATGTTTATTCTTGTAACTACAAACTCTTTCTTAATTAAAATAATGAATTATGATTCATTTCAAAACCTTTAAACCTCTCTTCCTTTGTTTTCACCACTCTGAACTAGAATTTGGCCGCTAAGTTAAAGAATCTGAAGGAAATAAAATACTTACCACATGATATTCAAATTGGGTTAGTTCTCAATAAATTTATCTTTGTTCTCATTTAAGAAAATTGTTGGTTTGAGACCATGAAATTATGCTTGAGTTTTGAGTGTGTCATTTTTCATAGGGATTTCAAAAAGTTGAAGACAAACATCCATTTCCAATGACCCGAAAAGGAATTTGAGAGATTTCAAGCACTAGTGACTAAGAGAAACTGGAAACCATGAAATAATTCAGATAAAAAAATAATGTTGTAAGGCTAGTAATCTAAGCTCCATGCACTTGGCCTCCAACCTCCTGAATTGTATGAGCTTTCGCTTAGAAAAGATATATCCCTCCTACCCAATACTTATAATTTCTATCACACATTGGAGGATGTGTTATTACAAAGTTGTAAATAAGTGAGCAATGGGTTTTTAAAGTAATAAATAAGTTCAAGTTAGGATTGTTGTGAGAAATTGTTTCTAGAACTATATGAGATGAAAATAAGCTACTGGTTAGACATCTAAGTTAGGATTGTCGTGAGGAATTGTTTTTAGAACTATAGGAGATGAAAAGAAGCTAATGGTTAGACACCTATTAACTACTGTCTATTGTAGATTAATAGTGCCATGTTCTTCATTATCAATAATGATAGTCATTATAGTGAATGAACTAGATGATAGATAATTCCTTAATTAATAAGTATTGTAAAATATGATTTTAGTTGTAATGATCATAGAACATGAAACAATCCAGAAAATTCAACTATCATCCAATAAATCTAAATCTAAATAATCATGAATAATTTACACATCCACATCAAATATAAAGTGGAAATTTCTAATAATATAAAAATATAAAAATAAAAGTAATATTCATATCCAGACAATTCAACTATCATCCAATAGATCTAAATCTAGGTGATCATAAATAATTTACACATCCACATAAACATAACATGGAAATTCTCTATGATATAAAAATAAAAATAATATGTATATCTACTTATGTATACATTTATGTGAATTACCATTTATTTTTCCTCCTTATAGGTCCACTTTATGAACTTAAGAGCATCATCTAAATGTGGCTTTGTAAAACATGAGCTTTGTAGATCCCAAAGAGTTCATGCCATATGGACCATCAATGCCTAAAGGGCTTGTAAGGTATGAGCATTATTGTCATAAACGACACAATGATCCCACAAGAATGAATAAATGACTTTACTATTATTAATTGCATACATTAATATTATTTTATCATGTACAACCCATATCAATGTGTATGTGTATATAAATGGACATAATATGTAATCATGTATTTTAGATAAAATAATATTTAATGTATCTTTATTTTATATTTAATATGGTAAATGTTTGCATTCTTGTTTCATGTTTGGTAGGTTTTTAATGCTTATATCTTAAAGGTTCTTTAGGTATTGTGGATCTACATGGCACGAGGTTTGTGAATCTATAAAGTTTAATTTAAATGTGTCTCTAAAGAGAATGTTTAAAAATATATAAAATAATTTAATAATAAAAAGATATAAGGTCATTTAGGAATGTATAGAAAGAAAGTAGATATTTCCTATATTATTTATATATATTTATTTATTGTTAATGGATATTTTTATAGCGACTCTATTACAAAGAACCATATATGTATCACAACTCATGGAGGCTAACCTAAGTCAAGACATTGCAATTAAATTAAATTTATTAATGACTATCCCTTGGTCTCAATCACACAAAGTACTCCATTTATAAAAACAAGACAACCAATGAGGAGTGAACATGTCTAAAGGATATTTTGAACCCTAGTGCATGAATACCAATATCCCTACATTACAAATCAATAAAGATCCTATTAAAAAAAACATTTATTGGTATTGGGAATCCATGGTTGTTTTTCCTTCTATAAGAAAATTCATAATGAATCCTTAACCCCGTTATTTCACCCCTTCGCTAGGGTTTTGATAGTATGACTAAACTTGATTCTTACAAAATAATAATAAATATTCAAAATAACAATGTGAGGTATTTTAATATTTTCTAAAGGAAAAGGAGGTAACACTTCAATTGTCTTTGGTTGATTTAAAGAATTATTCATGTTTCTGATTCATGCTTCTTTGTAGATATATGTAAAAAACAAGAAAATGTGGTAGGAAAAGATGATAGTTTTGTGTTTTGGTTTAATGTAATTACTCCTTTGAATGTTTTTTTCCAAATAAGATTGTCTAATGGGTTAATGGTAAGACAATACATATTTGTTGAGTAAATAATACAATAATCAAGTCCTTAATCTTCACTTGATGCATTAGAAGTAAAAAAGTAAATAAAGTAGTGGATAAGAAATGGGTTACGTCCTACACTATACTTAATATTTAGTGTGGTGATCGCCAACCCAATGAGAACATTGTAAGGATAACAAACTCAATACTTTGATGATCCTTATTTCATAAGATGTCCAAACCAAATATTCAAGAAAACTTGTATACTTTATCGACAAAAAACACTTAAAGTAGGGCAACACCATACAATGATTCTTGTATGGAAGGATCAACTCTTGTTTACTTCCCTCTTTGAATGGGAAACCTCCCAGTAAGCTAGGCTCCAATACAAATTCATTCCAATACATGATTGATAAGGAGGAATCCATCCTTATTTATAGCTAGCTAGCAAACCCTAATCATAACCAAATTCTAATGTCTTAGTGGGAATTCTTTAAGGAGGCCATGCTACATTTATTCAATGATAACTACCTAATGAGACTTATTTAATAATAAATCACATGATGGAGCTAATCCACATTACATTAAAAAAACACCATACTTATCTTATTCTTATCTCTAATGGGCCCATAGGCTCCTATTATGCCCCTAGGAAGGATCCAACCACTCCATCCCCCTTCATGAAGCGATATCCTCAACACTTGTAGTGATGATGAACAACCATAAACTAGGGTCCCATGATAACCAAAACACATAAGTAGTACATGAATATTTCCCATAAGTGATCCATAAATGGTAATCCTATGGCTTGTATATTTCATCAATATGAATCTATGCGGAAATAAACATTGCTCTCTACTACTAATCACCAACATGCATAAAAAATAATGTTTCTATTCAATATTTGGTTCACTACTCCATTGCTTGCTTCAATTGACATATATTTGTTCTACAAAGGTTCTGCAAATCTATTGTCAAGATACAAGTTCTCTCCACACATTGAATGAAACATATATGGCAATGTTGTAGCTATACTCTAGTAATCAAATAAGTGATTAACAGGTGAATACAATAATGTTGTAATGTATAGTACTGGAACTATTGGAAATGTTGTGTACTCATACAAAACCACCACAAAATAATAAACACCCAACAAGAAGCAATTGCAAGATAGTTTGTAGAATGTGGTTAAATAATGAACCAACAATACACTCAACCAACCGCTCAAACTAATGAACAAAGATAGGATTACAATTTAGCTCTGTTATAGTTCTCATGGTTTACATAGAATGCAAGAATATATTAAAACTAAAACTACGTCAAGTATACACAACTAGTGGTTTACATAGAATGCAAGAACATATTAAAACCAAAACTATATCAAGTATACATATCCATTAACACCATGAGACAACATAGATTTTTTTTACACTAGAAATCCAAATGGGAAAACTAGGTTCTAGGGGATTTTCATTAAGAGGAATTGATTTAAAAAGGGGTGAGCTTTGAATAGAAAAAATTGTGCATTGTTACTCACTAGCAGAAACAAATTTATAGGTGGATTGAACTCACAATAATATTTTTCCATGTGTGGCCAAGCACAATGTTTCCCTTGTCCTACAATCTTTGAAATGAATGCCTCTTAGAGCTCTTCCCTCTAAAATTTCCCTTCTTCATTTCCTCTTAGTCTCTACTCTCTTCTCTTCCATTCAACTCCCTTCTTCTCCAAAAACTTCATTTTTAATGGGATGCCTTGGAAGTCCAACACTCAAAATGGTTCATTTCAACTTCCAAGTGAATTTTTGGACATTTCTTCAACTTTTCCAAAAACAAAAATTAAACACTTATTACAAAGTTTACAAAGAGATTTCGACAAGGATCCAATTCAAATCATACCTCCCCACTTCCAAGATTTTTTTCCCAAAAATCCCCAACTCCCTTCAATTTTATTTTTCTCTACATTTGTGTGCCTACCTCCTCTATTGCCATCAAACAATCTCTGGAAAATCTCCAAGAAATGGTTCCTTTGCTGCAATATGGAAGATAAGAGTTGACTAGTGGTTTCCTTTGGAATAATCTTGTTGTCCATTTGATGGATAGAGATGACATTTTTTATATTGCAATAGGTCATTGGACAACCAATTCTCTTCGGGATGGAAGTGAAAGTAGATCCTCTTTCCCTTGACCTTTACTCTCCAATCTTTCTTATTGGTTGTTTGGTTCTTGGGATGGAGTTCTAGGTAAAGCCTCTAACATTTGGAATCCTAATTTCCAGTCAATATACAGTACTAGAAATAGTTTTTGTATGGGATTATTGGCCTTCTATAGTGCCAACAATCACTATCATTATGACTCCTTTTCTTGTAACAGAAACAAACTAAATATATTATGTCATATATTTTTAGTTTGTGATGATGATCACCAACTTGGTTTCTTGGTCCCCAAAGAGTTGGAGTGGATATGGATGGTGGAATAATCTCTTTTCTACCCTCTTCCAAGCCTCCACAAATATATTTGAGTGACTTGTTCCACACTTATTTTCCAACTACATTTTCCTCCATGGTAATGGATTCTTTTTTGGTTCCTATTGCCTTGACAAAGGTGGTATGAGATGAAATTTTGTTTGCTTCTTGTCCAATAAATCATATTCCTTCATGATTGAGCCTATATTGAGACAAAATAGGGATCACAATCCATTATCCATCATAGCCCATTTTCCTCATGAGCTTGGAACTGATACCTCTAGTTTGCTTCTCAAAGTCACTGAAGGTCTCTTGAGGAAGGGTCTTGGCACTAGCATATTTGGCCCATTTTGCGACGGTTGTTTCGACGTTATGTCGTTGATATGGTGATGAATTTAGAGTCTCTGAAATGTTGGTTTAGGTGACGTGGCATTTGCGACGAACTTGATCAAAAGTTGCATAAGTGACGATATAGGCAAACAATCTCAAACCAACTTTTCGTCTAAATTGCGACAACAACTTTTATAGTTAAACTGACACATCAATAGAAGTCGTCATCGCATATTCGACGACAACTTTTTGTTGTTTATGTAGCTAAACCAACGCAACAATAGAAGTTGTCGTCACATATTCAACGCCACCTTTCGTTGTTTATATAGCTGAACCATCGCATCAATAGAAATTGTGGTCGCCTATTCGACAATAACTTTTTGTTGTTTATGTAGCTAAACCGACGCATCAATAGAAGTTGTCGTCGCATATTCGATGACAACTTTTTGTTGTGTATGTAGCTAAACCGATGCAACAATAGAAGTTATCATCGCATATTCGACGCCACTTTTCGTTGTTTATATAGATGAATTGTCACATCAAAAGAAGTTGTCGTCGCCTATTCGACAACAACTTTTTGTTGTTTATGTAGCTAAACCGACGCATGAATAGAAGTTGTCGTCGCCTATTCGACAACAACTTTCCGTTGTTTATATAGAAAAACCGTTGCATCAATAGAAACTGTCGTCACATAGGTGACGACATATTTTCACTGTTTATATAGCAAAACCATCGCATCGATAAAAGTTGTCATCGGATAAGCAACAACCAAAATTTATTTAGAAAAAAAATAAAAAAATATTTTGGGCATCAATTTTGATATTAATATTAATATTAAATCCCAAAGGGTATTGCATGAGCCCTGTATTGATTTCACAAAGCCTTGGGACTTCTTTGATGGAGCTTATCAAGGCTCTCCAAAAATGTGGGGGGATGGAGTCATACTCTTTTTAGATCATTACCACTTCTTCTCCTTAAAATATGGAGCAGGTCTGGGAGCAAATAACATGGTTGAATTCTACACCCTCTAGATGTTGATGAAAGTGGCACTTGAAAAAAATATTAGGCGTTTGCAAGTTATTGAAGATTTTAAGTTGTTGATGGATTGGGATAATGGAAAATTTAATATTACATATTTGGTCTTGGAGCCAATCATGGCACTATGCTTGGAGAAAAAATCTATGTTCGAGGATGCCTCATTTTTCCATATCTACATGGATTTTAATAAAAAATAGGATATGTTGTCAACATAAGCCATCATTCTACAAGGCTCCTTGTGGGAATGTGAATACAAGGACAATGCTCTACTAGAAGCTACTCAATTGTCTATTGTTTTGATGTTTGGTTGATAGGTCTTGGGGTAGATATAGAATTATGTTTTCTTGGAGGTTAAAGACGATTCTAGTTATGTTAGGTTTTGTCTAGATTGATTTTGTATGGCTATGTACGAATCATATATGGATCTCTTTTGGAAGATGAAATGTATATGTCTAGGTTAGTATCAGGGAAGAT
>JASDQU011376116.1:21268-38279 GCA_032191745.1 Picea mariana
GGTTTCACATTGAATTACAACTCTGTTATGACAAATTTCAAACCACAAAAGGAACTATCAAGGTGACCCTCCTCCTCCCATAGTGCATGATTTTATTTCAATGATATTATGTAGAATTAATCTTGAAGATGTTTTTTTTTTCAAAAAACATGTGTAGGTGGAAGCATATTCCTTTGATATGGTAATCTAACATTATTCCATAGGAATTTTACTATGGATCCCACATACCATTGATTTTCATATATCATGATCACATGGAGGAGATATGAATATGTTACTATGAATATAACCTCTTCTTCGAGTGTGGCTTATAAGAGGATTGAATTGATTGAGGACAATACCCTTGTTTTAGGATTCATGGGGAAGTTTCAAAATAAAATTTATAAATATACCAAAAATTCTCACATGTACAAGTGGAAAAATTCGACCAACTTAAATAATTTTCTGAGGTATTCAAGCTAGGAACAATATTCTTGGTGGTAGAATTCTCCATGAATTACACTTTTTCTCCAAAGAGAGATATATAGAGAGAGTATTATCATTCCAGCCAAGTATTTATTTTCAAGTATTTTATATGTAGTTTCTACATATATATTTTTTATTTTCTTTAGTATTGTGCAATAAAATTAAGTTCTATCGATGTATGATGTGTATGTGCAAGTGTATATATTCATGGATGTCTTGTATAGGCTTGCACAGGTGAGCATTGATGGAATGGATAACACTACATAACCTTGAAACATGATTAAGGAGTACCATTTTTATGTCAGTGGTGATTGTGAGCATGACACACCATTTATTCAACATTGCTTTGGGTTGATCTATGAATCATTTAGAAAGCATGGGATAATGTTTACATAGTGCTATATTTGGTTTTATGGTTGTTCAAGGTAGTTCAAATTGGCATGTTATTTTTTCTAGTTGATTTAGCTTCATAAGGAGACAAGATTTTGGCATACTTGGATCTTTTTTAAGACAAGGCATGGAAAGGGTGAGCATGATTTCATGGGTGATTTTGTGAAACAAACACTTGGGAGGTACCAAATGAGTCATGATGAATTTTGTATCAAATCAACTACTGAAGTAGTTAAGTGGTGAAAATTGCATTTGGTCCATGAAGGTCACAAATAGGTGAGGTCGTTGCATAGGTAAGAGGCTATGATGTGAAAATTGAAGTTCAAACTTTCAAAATACTTTGAAACAAATGCTCAGTGCAAAAAATATATTGGATATATCATATGATGTAGGTTCTTTTGGAATGATTAATTTGGTGATGTGAATAGATCCATCTCTTAGTATTGTGAAATTGTACATAGCATGAGGGAATTACACTATGTTTAGAGTAAATACATGGGTGACATGTTTTTCATTGAGATGAGAAAGTATGCATGCTTTTGTGGATTTTTCATTGATGCAAAGTGATGTTCTCTTGATCAATGTGAAAATGGTGGATATGTGAAACAATGGAAATATTTTCCTCTTAATTCAAATGTGCCACATCCAATTCCAACATGGTAAGTGATGCATGCTTAAAAGGTTATGGTTTCATTGGATTATGATCAATTTTATAATGTTGTTAGGGAAGGTATGTAACTTAATTAATGGGATAATTATAGATTAATGGTGTCTTTGTTTGGCCTCTTCAACTTAATGTTTAAAATCTCAAACTTGAACAAACGTATGTTTATTAGTTTTTTGAATTATGGTTGCATATGATGTATTTTCAATCATCATGGAGAAATTAAGAGAATAAAGCCTAATGTTTTATGTGATGCACACAAATAAAAATAAATTTAGTCACTTTTTTGAAAAAAATGAAAAAAAAATGTGATTATATTATCTATAGAGATCGTATCCCTAAATATGCATCTTGCCAATACAATCATTTGGTGATAATAGATCAGAAACTCATGGAAATCAAAGTGAAGAGAGGTGAACCAAGGAGATGGAAGTGGAGGAAGTTGACCATGAACATATTATGGAGACTTTCATTCATATAACTTGTTGGCTAGATGAGTAACCTATATGCCACTTTTGGGGTTAACCTAGTTGGTTCACTAACTTATTATGTAATGACTTAATGTATTTTTTTACTGCATTGTTTTGCATATTAATTATATGTGTGTTGAAATCATTTCCTGACTTGATTGGATTGCATTTTTCTATTTTTGTTTAATTTATATTGTACAAATGAAAGAATTTTTATTGTTTTTACGTTTCTCTTGAATTATATTAAATATAATTGAAATCACATTGGCCCAAGTGAAAATATTGGCTCTAATAATTGTATTGAGTGCATTGTTTCTACTCATTCTTATTAAATAGACATTGATACAAATAAACATTTGTAGACATGCATTAGTGTCTAGTATTTACCATCAATTAACTATCTACCAACTCTAGAATCATCTATTAGTATGGACTAGCTCAAATATTCCTCTAAATTTCCATCATATTTATTCCCAACCAATATAAAACATCATCTTTGTCATTAAATATTCACTTTATTCCATGGATGTAACCATTGTAATATTCTACAATGCATTTCCTTCTTGGGTTATGTTATCACTCCAGGAAACTCTCCTAGGTTGTAAGTCAGAGATGCCTGGTAACTTAATCTTTTTGGAAACTATTTTCTCAATAATAAGTGTGGGTTTGGATCAAGATGAATATCCTAATCTCTGGATTGTATCTTCAAGACAGTCTAACTATATTCATGCAACACAAGGCCTTCAAGAGCTATTTATCAAATAGGTTTGTATAACAGATGGATAAGAAAACCAATCGGTTAACCAAAACATACATAAACCATATATATGATGGGTCAACAAACTAGCCAAAGATGCTTATGATTCTTTCTTAACAATCAAAAGTAAGATGACAGTTACCATAGGACCATTAAACAGAGACAAAAGAACAAATTCAACTCATATGCATAGACAAAGATGAAGGAGGATCTGACAATAACAAATGAAATAAGCTTGCAGGCTTGATATATATTAAAGAAAATGTATTTCATACAAAAACAGTAGAATATATAACTCAAAATCGAACCTCTTGTTCATCTTCTGTTTTCATCTTTATAGCTTTTACAACACATTATCTAGATCCTGAATTAATGGATCAGATATGCTAAAAATAGAAAGTCAAAACTATCTTGCAAAAGATAAGGAATGATCCTCAAAATGAGGTCAATTCCACATTTCATGGTCTTCAGATCTTGTAGAGTCCCTGTGCAGTGCAGAATAGCCCTCCAAGGCTGATTGATGACTCTTCCAAGAGATAAAATTCGAATTTGCTGAGATGTGCAAAAATCCTAATTTGTTGCCACCAAAATAGGTTCCAAAACCAACTTGGCTACCTTTTCTAATCCTTATACACCAAAAATGGATCTTGAATCTGACTATATAATTCAACATCTATCCATTACAAGTGTTTTCAAATTATTTGGATTAGTAAAACCTCGATCTGTGCAAAATTTAGCTTTCTCTGGCCAGTTATAGTTTTCGGTGGTTAACACAGAGGGATTCTGGGTGTATTGACTATCGAAAGCTCTTATTTTGGTGGTTAATGAACATTCGTCATGTTCGGCTAAACCACCAAAAACTTAGCTTTGTCCAAAACTTCAAAATTGCAAAAATTGATTACCTTGATGCTTTCCTGAGTGTTCAAGGCCTCTTTGATGATGCAGCTCTTCCTCGTACAGATCTGTGAGCTTTAACTTGTTGTGTGGAAGACTGTGGTATATCCACCATTGTTGTAGATAACTCGGCTAGAGTTTCCAAACCTATTTGATCCTGTGTTGGAGGTTGAGACTCTTTTAACTTTAGCCTCAAAAGTCTAATCTTCTTGTACAACTTCATGTTCTCTCTTATCAACACCCTGTTCCTGTCCTTGATTTTATCATGCTTTTCCTCGAGACTTTGGTTCATGTTAAAAAGTTCTGCATTTCTTTCAGTCAAGTCTATATTTTCCTTTTTAATGACTCTTTCTAAAACTTCCATCTCATAGATTTGTTTCGGAAGTTTATTGATTTTCTGAGTCTTTGATGCTTTAGGCTTGCTTGAATAAGATTTTGCTAATGGTTGACTGTGTTCATCTATAGGAGTTGGTGAGGGCAAGTTGGGATAATCTTCTACAACTTGCTCAGCCTATTCGTCACTCTGTGTCTCTGCTAACTCTTTCTCTGGATCTGAGTCACTATATGGTAAGTTTAAGGGGTTATCACCTTTGGTGAGGTCCTTGGTCTGCTCACCCTCTTTACTAAACTGTAATTTCCTTTTGGTTCTTTTTCTTTTAGCATAGGATGGTTTTGTCAGCTCTCTTGGAGGTGAGATAGCCTTCCTTTTTCTTCTACTGCTCTTAGGGGTGATGGACTTCTTAGCAGCAGACTTCTTCCCCTTTTCTTCCTGTTGAAAATTAGTTTGGAACTCATTCAAAAATAGGAAATAATTCCAGTCCACTTGTTTCTTCTTCAAGGACTCTTTAATAATGAGTGTAATCAGCCCTTGGTGTGACAACATGCTGGGCACTTTGGTAGGCTTCGCCTTGACTTGTCTGGCCATTTTTGTGAGAGCTTTGCGTAGGTAGAAAGGCAAATTGATGGGAGACCTACCTGTGAAATGGTTCAATAGCTTCAAGTGGTAAAACATAACCTTGTTGTATCTACCTTCACAGGTGATATAGACAAAGATTGCCTTTAGGAGATATTGCCACTTAGGTTCCAGATAAGACATTGGTATGTCTTTTTTCCATATAAGATCCTTGTGTAGAGGTTGTAGGTAGGATCTAAATTCAATGTTTGAAGGCACAGTTGATTTGAACCAGCAATCCCCTGTTCTAGGGAGACCAGTGAACTTAGCTATGGTTGCCTCATCAACCACAAACTCCTCTTTTCCCACTATTGTTACTCTTCCATCATACGAGATAGCAAAGGTTTCAGACACCTATTGGTGTAAATCTGCCATTTTTTCACAATATGCATAGACTCCAATTTGCTTGAAGAACTTGGCCACCTCAGGGTGAGCCTCAAGGTACCAAACTCCATCCAATTCAACCCTTAGGGCTGGCCCTACTTTTGGCATTTAGTAATTGTTGACCTGTACCTATGATTTAGGAAAATCTTCGTGCTAGGGAGACAAAGACTCTATGATTTAGGGTGACAGGGAGTATGACTCAGAGTAAAACAAATGAGACAGGGTGACTCAAAGTTCTGATTGCATAGCTCAACCACTAACTGAATCTAAATAACAGACTGCCTGAATACAAGCCAAAAATTTCGAGTTTAGGTGAGATATAAAGTCAAATTGAAACAGTATGAAATTCAAACTACCTGATGACTCGACTTGGCTTGACTGGTATGACAATTGGCTCAATAACCATCTGTTGAACTCGAACTCCACTTGGCAATCCACACAAAAATGGGATTATGGCCTCTGAGTATGTGTTTACTTGATGAAATCATGAGCTCAAGACTGTCACAATGACTCTCGAATTCGAATTGGTAATTAATCGAATCAAAACAGAGATTAATTAGGGTCATAATGGATCTGTATCCTCGTAATTGGAGATAATGAGGGGCCATGTGACTAATCACTTATGTTAGTCAGGAATCACACATGAGCTTCTGTGTCTCTACCGAGCCTTAATTCTGAAATGACAAATGTAGTTAAAAGGAAAACATGGTATCAATCTTCGGATAGATGCAATAATAACATGCATACCTCACCACCTCCATTGACTTTCGGTGGTTATGTCTTCATGATTATGCCAATTGATAGCTAGCTCATGCGAAAGCACAAGATTTTCTTTTTTCCTGTGGAAACCTTTTCGGTGGTTAACAGGGCTTTTGCTTTTCCCCCTTAACTACCGAGAACGAAGGATTTAGGTGGTTAATGAGCGCTTTTCAGGCTTGCCTAAACCAATGAAACCTAAGATTCTCTCTTTTGCTTGACAAAACCAAATCAAAAGTTCTTTCCAAGTTTATTTACAAAAAATAGACTCTCTAACATACCTAAAGAAATTTAGAAATAATTTTTTTGGACCACAATCTATCGCCTAAAAAGAAAAATATCCATCAATTTATTTGAGGAGATAACATTGTCTCCTATTGGGGATGAATGCCTCCCTGTGAGGTTTCAAGAACCACAGAACCAATGCCTTTCCTGAAAAAAGAAAACTTAAAACTATCTGCTAGTGTTTCCATTGGGCATGGAGTTACTCTGTAAAAATAAAGACTAAAAATAAAATTACAATGACCAGGCTTCACAGCCTTAGACAAAATAGAGTTTCAGAAATCCCCCGTTGATTAGGCCACTGAACATTTCTTCACCTCCCAGACTTTGAAAAATGAATGTGTTGTTGTGTTGTACTTGAGTTATCATGAAAGGGTCGGTCCACAAAGAACCAAACTTGTTGTGTTTGCCTTTATCCTGTCTGAGGGCGTCCCATTTCAGAACCCAATCACCAACCTGAAAATTATCTACCTTTGCCTTCCTGTCAAAAGTATCCTTGATCCTCTTTTGATGAGCCTCTAATTTGTCCACTAACTGTTTGCGGACCTGCTGCAGTTCTACCAAATCGAGCATTCTTCTTACCATATCATTTGACTTAGTTTGATCTTCCTGAAAAAATTTAGCCACTGGTAAAATTAACTGAACAGAAAAAATGGCATCAGTCCCATAGACCAATTTGAATGGAGAGGTTCCTATGGATTTTTTTATAGTTACTCTATCTGCCCACAGAGAAAATTTTAGTTTAGAATCCCAATTCTTTTTGTTCTCCTCTAACAACTTTCTGATGATTCTGATTAATCTCTTATTGGATGATTCGGCCATGCCATTACCTTGAGGGTAGTATGGGTTTGAATGTACCAATTGGATGCCCATTGATTCACACATGTCAACCAATGCATTGGCTTTGAAATCTGTTGCATTATCTGTTACCATCGTTTTGGGGCAACCGAATCTGCTCAAGATGTTTTCATAAAGAAATTTCATGAAAACCTGATGAGTGGCATTCCTGGTGGGAACTGCCTCTATCCATTTTGTAAAATAATCTGTGGCTACTAAGATCCACTTATGTTGACCACTAGATGAAGGATTTATCTCGCCTATAAAATCTAAACCCCATTGTTGAAAAGGGCCATTCACTACTATAGGTCTTAGGGGCAGAGATTTTAGTTGTTGTTTTCCTGTGAATCTTTGACATTTATCACAAGCTTTGAAAAAGGCACAAACATTTGAGAAAAGAAAAGGCCAATAGTACCCATCCCTTAGAATTTTATGAACTGTGGTCTTCCAGTAATGATGACCTCCACAAAAACTTAAATGAAACTGATGTATAACTTCAACTGACTCTTCTTTGTCTAAACATCTGAGTAGTAAACCAACAGGGTCTTTCCAATATAACAGATTATTGTAAATGCAAAATTTGATGGCTCTAAGCTTAAGGGCTCGAGCTTGAGTCATGCTAAGTTCAGGAGGAACCTCTAGCTTTTGTAAAAAATGTATAATACCTAAGTACCATTCACAAGAAGACAAATTCTCCGCCACTTGTTGATTGTCATGTTGTCCTTCTACTGCCACCTCTGTCTGCAAACTCGTTGAATTTTCCCCTATGAAATTTATGTCCAGCAGCTCATGGTTTTCCTCCATTAAAAGCTTAGCAAGGCCTTGGATTTTTACCAATTTGGTGGGCTTCACTTCTATGTCGAACTCGATTAACTTTGTGATCCAGTTAGCTCTCTTTCCATCAATATCGGGCTAAGTCAAAATATCTTTCATGGAGGGTGAAGGAACATATGCAATGACTTTTGAGTGGAGGATATAAATTTTGAAAGCCTTTAAAGATTTTATGAGAGCATAGGCTTGTTTTTCAATAAGATCATACCTTAGTTCAGCATCTCTGAGTGTTTTGCTGAAGAAGGCAACTGGGTGATCCATACTATCATCATCTTTCTGTAACAAGACTGCTGCCACCGTGTCATAAGAAGTGAAGGAAAAAATGTAGAAACTCTTGCTATAATCCAGACTGATTAGAGTCGGGGATTCCATGATAGCCTGTTTGATATCCTAAAATGAATTCCTTGCATTGTCTGTCCATTTTATCTCAGACCCCTTTTTCAACATACATGTTATGTGTTTTACTAACTCGGCAAAATTTGGAACAAATCTTCTAACAAAATTAATCTTACCGAGCAGCGATTGAATATCCTTTTTCAACCTTGGTAAGGACAGCCTCTGANTGTCATAAGAAGCGAAGGAAAAAATGTAGAAACTCTTGCTGTAATCTAGACTGATCAGAGTCAGGGATTCCATGATAGCCTGTTTGATATCCAGAAATGAATTCCTTGCATTGTCTGTCCATTTTATTTCAAACCCCTTTTTCAACATACATGTTATGTGTTTTACTAACTCGGCAAAATTTGGAATAAATATTCTAACAAAATTAATCTTACCGAGAAGCGATTGAATATCCTTTTTCAACCTTGGTAAGGACAGCCTCTGAATTTCTTCCACCTGAACTAGATCAATTTTCACGCCTTCTGCTGAGACAATGTGGCCTAGGGGCTTACCTTTCCTGAGAGAAAAATGGTACTTTTTGGGATTCAATGAAATTCTAAACTGCCTGCACTTCAGAAAAACTCTTTTTAAATGCTTTAGATGCTCTTCATGACTGTTAGAATAAATTGTGATTTCATCAAGATAGATGAGGACAAACTTATCCTTCTCACCCATGAAAGCTCTGTCCATGGCCCTTTGAAAAGTGGCCCCGACATTCATTAATCTGAATGGCATTTTGGCGTACATGAATGTACCCCAAGGAGTAGTAAAAGCAGTCTTCTCTTGATCATCAAGATGGACAGAAATCTAGTTATAGCCAGAAAAAGCATCCAGGAAAGACATAACAGTAGCCCCTGAAATTCTTTGTAGCAAATGTTCCATCTTAGGTAGGGGATAGTTATCTTTCTTTTAGCATCTGTTTAGGTTTCTAAAGTCCACACATAACCTTACCTCACCATTTTTCTTTCTCACTATTACTAGATTTGCAATCCATTTAGAGTATCTTAAAGGGGTTATGATCTTAGCATTAAGAAGCTTTTTTATTTCTCTTTCAATTACAGGGAAAAGAAGAGGACTGATAGGTATGAGATTTTGTTTGAAAGGGATGGTGTCCTTTTCAAGTGGGATATTATGTTGAATGATCTCAGGGTCATAAATTTTCAGATCACTGTATTTCCAAGAGAAAACATCAGAGAATTCTTTCAAAATGCTGCAATATTCGGACTTCTGATCAGCAGTCAATTTAGAGGACAGATTTATGAATTTAGGCTGGCTTTCACTTCCTATGTTGTGCTCATGAACAGAAGGCTCGTTTTCCTTCTTATCTAGCTTGTAGGGGACATCGTTATGATCGAATAGCTTTTCAAGAGGTACCAAACCATGAGGTATATAATTGTTAGGCAGTTGAACAATATCATGCTGACCCAATTTTTGTTTTAGCTTAGGCTTTTGGAATTCCTCTACATTTTTAAATTTGTTGGTCGACATGCATATCAGAAAATTCATCTACCACCTGGAGAAATCTATTAAGTTCATCATCATCTTCAAAAAAATTTCAGTATTTAATATTGTCGAGCAAAGATGGTCTATATTTGACTTGAATTTCATAATTGAGCCTGGGAGGCATGGGAGGAATAAACAGGCTGGCTGAAATAGCAAGGAAATCCACAAGATGATTCATATCTCTGGGTATATAAGAAATGTCAAAAATGGAAAAAGAATCTCTTATTTTCCATACCTCATTCATGTAGGTTTTCAATCTGACATGCTTTGCTTGGAAAGTATTGTTTACTTGTTGTATGATGAGATCCGCATCTCCGAACACCTTTAATCCTTTAATCCCCATCCCTGTGGCTGTGTTTAAGCCCAATATCAAAGCCTCATACTCTTCTATATTGTTAGTAGTTTTGAAATCAATATTAAAAGACAAATGCATAGCCTCCTCCAAAGGAAAAATCAAAACTACCCCTGCACCTGCTGAATCTTTGGTACTGGCACCATCAAAATACATGGTCCAAACTGGAACACCCTTTTCATCAGTTTGTTGTTCAGTGGGCTTCACAAGATGCAAAGGAGCTGACTAACAATCATTTATTTGAAGAATATATGAGCCAAAGTCTGTGTCTACAGCATAAATAGGATGATTTATAGAATTTTTTGCATCACTGATGATGTAGGCAAGTTGATTCTCTCTGTAAAGTCTTTTTAGCTCTCCTCCAAACACCGGGATCATAGCATACAAAATATTCATCTGCAAGGTACCCCCTAACCTTTTACTCCATGGACGTGACAAGAGGAGTCCAAACTTGGGTGGGATATCAGCAACCACGACATCCATTACCATGCTTCTCATTGGCAATTGGGCAAGGTTTATAACAATGTATTTTATGAGTCCAAGGCATCTGACTTTCCTAGAGTCAAAAGAGAAGAGATCATGATATGGTTTGGTGACCTCAAGCCCAAGCTCGTCCATCACTTCTTTGGGCATAAGATTATGTGATGCTCCTGAATCAAGCAAGCAGTTGTGAAGGATATTATCATGAACATTTAGGGATATATAGAAAGGTGGACAAGAGTCATCTCGATCTTCTATCATAGGCCCTATAGTTAATGTTGGCTTGTCATATTGAAAGTTTAAAAAATCATCAGATGAAGAGGTCTTTGGTTCAAGGGACTTCATGATGGCAGACTTGAAAATGTCATTCTTCATAAGTTCGGTCAATGGCATAGGTATTTTTACTTTCTGAATTTCTAATTTGAAATTGAAAGAGTATGATGATTTGTCAGAAGTTTTTACCTCATTAGAAGGAGATCTGAGGATAGCTTTCTCCTTGACTTGGGGCTGGGATTTCTTCTGTTGTTGTTTTGTTGAAATAGGGATCTGCTTTACAGGAGCAGCAAGATGCTTGGCAACAACTTCTTTCTTCTTTATAGGAGTAGCGGGCAATGGTTTAGGGGCAGCATTTTTAGATCTTAAATTATAACCTTGTTTATCATCTGCCTGATAGACAGATTCTTCAATACTTGCCTCATGAATCTCCTGATCCATCTAGGCTTCTTCATAATCTACTTGTGTCAAAAAGGAGGAATCACTTTCGTCACCAAAATAATTTATGTCATCTGCTTCTTCAACTTCATCATGAGATAGTTGTTGTTCCTCTTCTAGCATTGCATTTTGGAAAGGGGGTCTGATTCTTTGATCATCAGCTACATTCTTGTCTCTTTGAAGGATCTGGACTTGTTGATTGTTCCTTCTGTAAGGGAAAGCATTTGGATTTCTAGGGACAAAAGCATTTGGCTCTTTTATCCTTGCTGGTTGCTGGCTCTGAATCTTCAATTTTGACATTTCAGATGTCAAGTTGTCCAACATCTTGGCCATCTTTTCCATTTTTCTATTAGAAGAAGAAGGGGGCTGAACATAAAACTTATTTCTCTCAACTTTTCCTTTGAGTTTCTGAGATGCCATAATATTTGATTCGAATTCGAGAGCAGCATCTTGCATTAAAGAAAGTGTGGCTGATCTTCTTTCTCTAAGGATTAAACAAAAGGTCTGGATCAAAAGCAGCAGAAAATGTGATCTTTGTTGATGTGTCACTTGGCTTGATATCTGCAGGGATCTTGCCGAACATTCTATTGAATATTTTTATGAAGTCTAAGACCGAGTCCCCATATTCTCTTCTTAGGTTTCCGAATTCAGAAATGTAATATAGAAGATCTCTTATTTCTCCCCAGTGTTTTAAGAACACCTCATCTAGTTGCTCAATACCTGTCATTGAATTTGCTGGTAGCTCTTTGAACCACTTCCTGACTTGGCCATCCAAACTATGCACAAAAACTCTGGTCCACACATCTTCTTCTGAAATGTTAATATTTTCAGCATAAGCATAAAAGGCTTCTATATGTTTTTTGGCAGTATAATCCCCAACTCCGGTAAACATTGGCATATATTTCTGATAATCTCCGGTTGGCATGGAAGATAAGAGATTGGGCAAGACAAGTGGACCATACCTATTTGATGAGATTTGTTCCATCTTGGTTAAAGGGACAACCATGGCAATCTTAGGGGTTTATACAGAGGAAGAATTTCCAGGAGATGAAGGTTGAGATGGGATGGCTGGTTTTAATAAAAATGATTGTCTCACTTCACTTTGAGCAAAATTTTCAGAAATGGGTGGAAAATAAGAGGCCTTGTAAAAATAACCAAGCAATAAGGATAAGCTTTCTTCTCCCTTAGAAGAAAGATCATGTAAAATATCTTTGAGAATGGGCATATTAGTATGAGTATATAAAACACCCTCTATAGGCTTTGTGGGTGAGGAATTCAAAGAAGAAGAAGAAGAGGTTTCTTTTTGCTGAGGGGATCCTGTAATTACCTCTTTGAGGTTGGATGTAATATCATGCTCAAAAATAGAGTCTGTAACTTTAAAGAAAACTTAAGTCTCCTCAACCTTCACTCTTTCGAATACAATTTAAATTTTCTAAGAACTATGAGTTTCAACAGCAGGGGATTCAACTAGAGGTCTTTTAGATATGAAAGAAGAAGTGTCAGTTTGAATACTTGGATTTGATGTCTTTGTAGATCCGAAAGAATGTCTTTGTAAATCCTTTCCCCTACTGATGATCTTCTCAGGGTTTGGAACTAGTGCTGCCAGTGGGCCTTCCTGGTTTGCTCTGGTGTGAGCTATTTTCGGAGCCACTTTGTTCCAATGGAGTCACCAGATAGATGATTACAACCCAAATGATGTCTAGGCTTTGTCTATCATCAAAGCTAGATCTATGTCGTCTCCCAAGGAAGCTAATATTCCATCTCTTCGTTCCCCGGCAACAGCGCCAATTTGTTATCACTCCAGGAAACTCTCCTAGGCTGTAAGTCAGAGATGCCTGGTAACTTAATCTTTTTGGAAACTATTTTCTCAATAATAAGTGTGGGTTTGGATCAAGATGAATATCCTAATCTCTGGATTGTATCTTCAAGACAGTCTAACTATATCCATGCAACACAAGGCCTTCAAGAGTTATTTATTAGATAGGTTTGTATAACAGATGGATAAGAAAACCAATCGGTTAACCAAAACATACATAAACCATATATATAATGGGTCAACAAACTAGCCAAAGATGCTTATGATTCTTGCTTAACAGTCAAAAGTAAGATGACAGTTACCATAGGACCATTAAACAGAGACAAAAGATCGAATTCAACTCATATGCATAGACAAAGATGAAGGAGGATCTAACAATAACAAATGAAAGAATCTTGCAGGCTTGATATATATTAAAGAAAATGTCTTTCATACAAAAAAAATAGAATATAGAACTCAAAATCGAACCTCTTGTTCATCTTCTGTTTTCAACTTTATAGCTTTTACAACACAGTATCTAGATCCCGAATTAATGGATCAGATATGCTAAAAATAGAAAGTCAAAACTATCTTGCAAAAGATAAGGAATGATCCTCAAAATGAGGTCAATTCCACATTTCATGGTCTTCAGATCTTGTAGAGTCCTTGTGCAGTGCAGAATATCCCTCCAAGGCTGATTGATGACTCTTCCAAGAGATAAAATTTGAATTTGCCGAGATGTGCAAAAATCCTAATTTGTTGCCACCAAAATAGGTGCCAAAACCAAATTGGATACCTTTTCTAATCCTTATACACCAAAAATGGATCTTGAATCTGACTATATAATTCAACATCTATCCATTACAAGTGTTTTCAAATGATTTGGATTAGTAAAACCTCGATCTGTGCAAAATTTAGCTTTCTCTGGCCAGTTACAGGTTTCAGTGGTTAACACAGAGGGATTCTGGGTGTATTGATTACCGAAAGCTCTGCTATTAGTGGTTAATAAACTGTCGTCCTGTTTGCCTAAACCACCAAAAACTTAGCTTTGTCCAAAACTTCAAAATTTCAAAAATTGATTACCTTGATGCTTTGTTGAGTGTGCAAGGACTCTTTGATGATGTAGCTCTTCCTCGTAAAGATCTACGAGCTTTAACTTGTTGTGTTGAAGATTGTGGTATATCCACCATTGTTGTAGCTAACTCGGCTAGAGTTTCCAAACCTGTTTGATCCTGTGTTGGAGGTTGAGACTCTTTTAACTTTAACCTCAGAAGTCTAAGCCGCTTGTACAACTTCATGTTCTCTCTTATCAACACCCTGTTCCTGTCCTTGATTTTATCATGCTTTTCCTTGAGACTTTGGTTCATGTTAAAAAGTTTTGCATTTCTTTCAGTCAAGTCTGTATTTTCCTTTTTAATGGCTCTTTCTAAAACTTCCATATCATAGATCTGTTTCAGAAGTTTATTGATTTTCTGAGTCTTGGATGCTTTAGGCTTGCTTGAAGAAGCTTTTTCTAATGGTTGATTGTGTTCATCTAAAGGAGTTGGTGAGGGCAAGTTGGGATAATCTTCTGCAACTTGATTAGCCTGTTCATCACCCTGTGTCTCTGCTAACTCCTGCTTTGGCTCTGAGTCACTATATGGTAAGTTCAAGGGGTTATCTCCTTCGGTGAGGTCCTTGGTCTGCTCACCCTCTTTACTAAACTGTAATTTCCTTTTGGTTCTTTTTCTT
Source organism: Picea mariana (assembly GCA_032191745.1). Taxonomy (NCBI): domain Eukaryota; kingdom Viridiplantae; phylum Streptophyta; class Pinopsida; order Pinales; family Pinaceae; genus Picea; species Picea mariana. The sequence goes on from JASDQU011376116.1 coordinate 35,904, forward strand.
TTAGTAGAGGATGGTTCTGTCGGCTCTCTTGGAGGTGAGATAGCCTTCCTTTTTCTTCGACTGCTCTTAGGGGTGATGGACTTCTTAGTAGAAGACTTCTTCCCTTTTTCATCCTGTTGAAAATTATTTTGGAATTCATTCCAAAATAGGAAGTAATTCCAGTCCACTTGTTTCTTCTTCAAGGACTTTTTAATAATGAGTGTAATCAACCCTTGGTGTGACAACCTGTTGGCCACTTTGGTAGGCTTCACCTTAACTTGTCTAGCCATTTTTTTGACAACTTTGTGCAGGTAGAAAAGCAAATTGATGGGAGACCTGTCTATGAAATGGTTCAATAGCTTAAAGTGGTAAAACATAACCCTGTTGTATCTACCTTCATAAGTGATATAGACAAAGATTGCCTTCAGGAGAGATTGCCACTTAGGTTCCAGATAAGACATTGGTATGTATTTTTTCCATATAAGATCCTTATGCAGAGGTTGTAGGCAGGATCTAAATTCAATGTTTGAAGGAATAGTTGATTTGAACCAGCAATCCCCTGTTCTAGGGAGACCAATGAGCTCAGCTATGGTTGCTTCGTCAACCACAAACTCCTCTTTTCCCACTGTTGTTGCTCTTCCATCATACGAGATAACAAAGGTTTCAGACACCTGTTGGTGGAAATATACCAGTTTTTCACAATATGCATAGACTCCAGTTTGCTTGAAGAAATCGTCCACCTCAGGGTGAGCCTCAAGGTTCCAAACTCCATCCAATTCAGCCCTTAGGGCTGGCCCTGCTTTTGGCATTTAGTAATTGTTGACCTATACCTATGATTTAGGAAAATATTCATGCCAGGGAGACAGAGACTCTATGATTTAGGGTGACAAGGAGTATGAATCAAAGTAAAACAAATGAGACAGGGTGACTCAGAGTTCTGATTGCATAGTTCAACCACTAACCAAATCTAAACAATAGACTGCCTGAATACAAGCCCAAAATTTCGAGTTTAGGTGAGATATAAAATCAAATTGAAACAGTATGAGATTCAAACTACCTGATGACTCAACTTGGATTGATTGGTATGACAATTGGCTCGATAACCATTTTTTGAACTCGAACTCCACTTGGCAATCACCACAAAAACGGGATTATGGCCTCTTATTATGCATTTATTTGATGAAATCACGGGCTCAAGACTATCACAATGAATCTCGGATTCGAATTGGTAATTAATGGAATCAAAACAGAGATTAATTAGGGTCATAATGGATCTGTATCCTTATAACTGGAGATAATGAGGGGCCATGTGACTAATCACTTCTGTTAGTTGAGAATCACACATGAGTTTTTGTGTCTCTGCTGAGCCTTAATTCTGAAATGACAAATGTAGTTAAAAGGACAACAAGGTATCAATCTTTAGATAGATGCAATAATAACATGCATACCTCACCACCTCCATGGAATTTCGGTGGTTATGTCTTCATGATTACGCCAATTGACAGCTAGCTCATGTGAAAGCATGGGCTTTTATTTTTTCCTGTGGAAACCTTTTCGGTGGTTAACCAGGATTTTGCTTTTCCCCCTTAACTTCTGAGAACGAATGCTTTTAGTTGTTAATGAGCACTTTTCAAGCTCGCCTAAACCACCAAAACCTGAGATTCTCTCTTTTTCTTGACAAAACCAAGTCAAAATTTCTTTCCAAGTTTATTTACAGAAAATAGACTCTCTAACATACCTAAAGAAATTTATAAATAAATTTTTTGGACCACAATCTATCACCTAAAAAGCAAAATCTCCATCAATTTATTTGAGGAGATAATAGGTTGTACACCATAATGGTGATAATGGTCTTCCTCATACTTGACACTTCACCTTCCATGAACATCACATCAATTTCCCTAATGCAACACCCTTCATGCAATATTTCTACATTTCTATACCTCTTGTGTATTTCTCTACCATGTGCTCATTCTAGTGGTTCTTATACCATACGTTCCTAACCTCTTGTGCACTTGAACTCTATACATATAAATTTTCATTTGACTTCCCTCTCAACTCTTCCTCTCCCATGCATACTTAGTCCTTTTATAGATGCTCCTATATCAAGTAATTGTCATCATTAGAATTTTAAACTTACATTATTAGAAATAATATATACGATTGACAAGGGTTCTACTATATAAACTAATTCATGGAGACTATTATATATTTGTCTTACTGTTTGAAGATGTGGGAAGAGGTTTTGATCTAGGGTCATTCCTAGGAAGGGCATGGAAGAATCCATTGTCTATGTTTTCTACTTATGTGTGTGTGTTGAACCTAGATTGTGGATTATATGGTTTTCCCCTTCACCTAGTAGTTATTTGGCATATTAGCCTAAACTACAGGACAAAA
>JASDQU011376118.1:9160-20502 GCA_032191745.1 Picea mariana
CCTAGCACCATTGGAGCTTCTCTAATAAAACTGGTTTCATGATCTCGCCTGTGTGACTTGCACGAGTTTGGATTTCTTGAGGGGTCACTCCACCTCCAACATGTCTTCCAAAACTGTGTTGTAAGACATATTTAGTGATAGATATCCTTCTATCCAGGACACCTATATTACAATATACATTACAATTATTACAAACCATCTCAATGTAACCATTACAGGTGACACTTGTGCTTCTCAAATGTTGAAGCACCCATTTCACTGCAACACCTGAATATGTCACGTATCTGACAACATCATTAGCATGTGGAACATCTGGCATTAACCATTTTATCACATACAATAGACCTCCTACTGAATTTACGCGAGACATAAGCTTTTCTTCTTTATAGACATGACCTATGCTTGAAGAAAACTTATAATGGAAAGAAAGAGGGATAAAGATTGGTTTTACAATGTTCATACTGAAATCCAACCACAACTTACCATTACCATCTCTTTGTACTTCCATGCCCATAGTTTGTTTTGTTGCTCCTTGATCCCTCATCTGAATTGTTCTGTCCACCTGAGTCATTTTCTTACTGATTTTATCCATGCTTCGGCTTACATCGAGCATACCATCAACAAATAACATCAAGATTGTGAATGTACTATAAACTATATAGTCATTCATACCCTTTGAAAAATTATGACTCACTATGAAGGATTCAAACCTTTTGTATATTTGTCTCGGTACCAATAGGCCATATAATGAATTTTCTAGCATGCAAACAAATTTACCGTTGCGATCTTGAATTATCCCTTTTTTTTGTTCCATAAATACTATATCTATGTCAATAATGACCTTGTTATAAGTAGAATCCCACGCACAACATCCCTTTATACTACCATCATAACTTGTAGAGATATAAAACAAGCAGGAATTCAAAAACAAAGGTTTTAAGTGTAGAAATGATTTACCACTTACGAGTACCTGCAATTATTTCTTTCTCTTATTACGTTGATGCTTCTTCCATAAACAAGAAGATGCATATGTCACTTCATATGTTATTTTAGTACTCCCTTCCAGCTTATAAAGGTTATCAGCATTTGTTTCCTTTATCACTACTAAACAACCTTTTGACAATGTGAGTGCTCCACCTTGACCTGTATACTTATATCCACAAGAATCCAACACTCCCAATGAAATCAAATTTGATTTAATCTCATGTACATATCTAACATTCATTAATTCCCTAACAATACCATTAAACATCCTGATTCTAATAATGCCAACCCCAACAGTTTTACAGGGAATACCATTTCCCATAAGCACTACACCCTCATCAACATATTGGTAAGAAATGAACCAATCTCTATGTGAGCACATGTGGTGGGAGGCACCTGAATCTAACTGCCATTCTTCTTGATATTGTAAATTACTAGAAACAAATAAAACTTGATCAGTCATACCTGAATTTGTTACAGCCAAATTTTCTTCCTTCGTAGAGTTTTCTTCAGACTCCTTTCTTTTCCAACAATCTTTCTTGAGATTACCCGTTTTTCCATAGTACCAACATTTTTCTTTACCCATTCTGTGTCTTGACTTAGATTGAGAAAACATTCTCTCATTCTGCTCTTTAGTTCGAACTCTGACCATCATCGCCTCTGAAATTGAGGTTTCTTGACTAGATTTTCTACTCATCTCCTCAGCCAACAAAGCTCCCACAACTGAGTCATAATCTAAAACATCTATTGAGCTAAAGCTAATAGAGTTGACGAGATTATCCCAAGGCTCAGGCAACGAACAAAATAGTGCAATAGCCTTATCTTCATCTTTGAATTTAACTTCCATACTAGTCAATTGAATTATAAGGGTGTTGAAGGTATTTAAATGGTCAAAAACTTTTGTACCTTATTTCATCTGGAAACTGTACAATTGTCTCTTCAAGTAGATCCTTCTTGTCAAGGATTTCATCATATATAGACTTTCCAACTTGCTCCATAAGCCCGATGTTGTATCCTATCCTACGATATTAAACATAAAATCATCCGCCAGACATAAACAAATTGTACTAAGAGTTTTTGCATCCAGATCTTCCCATTCCTCATTCGTCATGGCTGTTGGTTTCTTTGAATTTCATGCCAATGCTTTTTGCAACCCCTGTTGCACCAGTAAATCCCGCATCTTGAGTTTCACGAGCTCAAAGTTTCTTTTCCCACTGAACTTTTCAACTTCAAACTTCAAATTCTACATCTTAGCCATTAGCATGAAATCTCCTAATGCCCATATCACACCTTATAGAACTTGGCTCTTTAACCAATGAATGAAAAATGTGGATCCTTAATAAATAAGGTTAAATGATAACCACAAAAGATTTAAAATAATAAAAATTTATATATTCCATAAAACCTTTTTAATTTACTTTATACCTTAGATTTTTCACTCCATAAAAAAACCTTTTAAACACATCCACCCACGTGACTTGACACTTTTTAATTAAAAAACACTTCTTTTTTTAAATTCCTCCACCTTTACTTTTACAAAGAACCATACCTTAAATTTTCCAAGAAGAAAATCATGCGAATGTTTTTAAAAAACAAAGATTGTGACTTTTGTTTTAAAAGGGAGTCGTCGCACCTATCGATGCAGCTTGAGTGCGATGATATTAAAGGGTATACACACTATACCTCATAGCTGGACCGCGAAGATTTCAAGCTTTCACACACGCGATAAATATGGATAGTATGACGTCGAACCCTTCCAGAGGAGGAACCTGCGACGATGTAGAAATCGATGCACCTCACACAGATGTTGTTGCTCCTCCGAAGCTTGACGCCCTCAACACCTCTCCTCAAACCAACTCTAATACCACTTGTTGGAATTTAAAATTCGAAAAACAAAATTCACATATGATAATTAACAATCACATAGATAAGAAACACATGAATTTCATGTGGTTCAACCAAATGTTGGGCTACGTCTACCAAGCATAGGCATTGGTTGTATTATTATTCATATCATCGAGATTACAACAGACTTGCAAGTTCTCTCATTCCTCTCACTTTGTCATATTTTCCTCTACGGGCTTACATGAATTTATATACATTTATACAAGAAACTAATTATTAAATGCACTCCAATCCATATTCTAAATTGGTCTATTTTAGTTGTAACCAACGTAGAATAATAGGATCCAAATCCATTCTTGGAGGAATTCGTTGTCACCAAATCCCAACAACAAGTATATCATAATGCATTATGCAATAGTGATTGAGGACTAAGAACAATAAGAAGAAATAGTTGCAGACTTTATTGGAAAAACAATCCCCTTGCCAAGTGGTTTCAGGTTGTTGTTGATTGCTGGTTAAATGTTAATGATTGTTGGTTTTATACGAGTTACCATATTTTTTGGTGCATTACTAAGACTTTCTTTGTTGAAATATCCAACATGGAGTCAATTGACATGTCCTATCTTGCATTGTTCTCTCTATCCCATGGATAACTTTCATATTGAATAAAAAAGATCGAGTTATTGAACTATGTTGTTTCTAGCAACCTTCCATTAGAGCAATGGATTAGTACAAGGTTATCGAGGAACTGGGAGATGCGACTATGGGATTGTGTGGAAGGTCATTAATCGCTCAACTAATGAAAGTGTTTCCATCAATAAAATGAAGAGGAAGTATTATTCTTGGGAGGAATGTATGAGTCTTAGGGAAGTAAAGTGTGACATCGTCAAGAATTAAAACATTTTATTTTAATGTTATTTCTTTCAAAACAAATTTCCATTTATGGAAATTTGTATTAGTTATTATTGAGAAATTTATTTACTATATTTGTGATGGTTGAGAAAGAGTTTGACTTTTCAATTGTCATCTTTTGATGGAAAAATGTATGAGACAAATATTTTTTAATAAATTAAATGCTAGAAACAAATGGAACGACCACGTTAAAAATAGTTCATTATGACTCCATGAGTGGGGAACATGTTTGAGTTAACTCAGAGCTTATTTTTACAAGTCTTAGAAGTGAAGTTCTATCACTATCAGCCCCTAAAAATAAAGGATTTGTAAATATTCGAATTTTCAAGGAGGGAAATCGATGGAAAAAGTCCTAGGAAAAGACAAATGTAATATATACAACATATGTGGGAGGAAGGACACTACTTAGTATGTTTAGGGAGAAAAATATTTGTTGTGTGAGAACTTATGTTTTAGGAAAATGATTATTCTATGAACTGTACATAGGTTATGTCACTAAGGAGTGGAGGTCATTTTTCCCTTATGGAGTCATGGTTTGGATAGGGAGTGATAAGGACAAGTAATGTTGGTTTTTATGCATCTACGGTTGGGTGGAACATGGTTGTTCCATTTGTTTTCAAAGATTGACTATACATATATGTATCTTATTTAACCAATTACTATACATGATTATTGATTTGCATATAGCTATAGAATTTGATCTATATAGATGTATATTTGTCTACCATTTATTACTCTTGTTGTATTGTTGAGTTATATGTTAGCTACTAGATCAGAGTGATATAGATGTATGTATATTACATAAATTAAATCAATTACTTTTAGATCTCATAAAATGAAATTATACCTTTTATTTTCTAAACTATGAGGTATGGGATTTGTCATATACCGTGTATAAACCATGAAATAGATATCGATGCAACTGTAGCATAGTTTTTAAATACCTTACAACTATGGAGCATTCGAGAGAATTTATGCATTAAAAAGAGAAATTTAATATATTGTTAGGGTTGAATAACTTAGGTTTTATGTGCAGTAAATTTAAGATATTGTTAGGGTTGCATAACTTAGGTTTTACGTGGAGTAAATGTGAGTATCTAAAATTAAAAAAATGGGAAATTATGGTAAGCTACAAAAATAAATGAATTAAACTATGTATTTCATTTCTTTGTAGTAAGCTACAGAACTACCATGAGAACAAGATAAACTCGTTTCTCTACTATGTATTTATTTGTTTCATCTTGCTGTTATATTTATTTATTTAGTACCAAATACAATGTCACCGCTTTACCCTGATGATTACAGAAATAAACTAATACATAAGGAAATTCATCACATACTATAAAGTGATTCTTTCCCTACCTGTGTATATATTATTTCAAGATTATCGGGTTATATTATCTCAAAATTGCAACATTCAAAAGTATTATAGGATATTTTTGTATACGAATTTATATATATGCGATATTAAATAGATAGGGAACACGCATAAATGGAGTATGGAGATATTTATATAAACTCATACACTCTTACAATAAGGAGATAAATACATTACAAGAAAGTTTTAAATATAAGAGTTTTATAGTTTTTCCGACTTGGAACATTTGTCTAGAAACAAAATAATCAAGTCCATTATTCCTCGCTTAAGAAAACTAGGAAAACAAGATTCCCCAAGATGGAACCCAAGTACCTCTTGCATGTTGGACTTTCCTTGGGAATCAATAGCGGTGAATCCTTCACCTATAAGACATAAAGGAATATTTTATTAGAGAAATCCCTATTTCAAAAATTATAGTAAGCACTTCTGCAAGTATAACTCTCAGGAGTTGAATGAATTTAGAGTTATAATATCTTGTAGTGTCGACGCCTCGAAATATCACAACCGTTGGATCAAGGAGGAACTTTAGGCAAATTCTCTACCTTCAGTTTGAGTATAGTGGAAGAACTGGGTAAGTCACAATATTCTGTAGTCTCGGAGTAACGAAATCATGTAGACAGTCGATCTAAGATCCCTTCATAACTTTTCTCAACCATTAGATCAAGTAGTGGATGAATGATGTAAGCACTTCAATAGATATAAATATGGGGAGTTGAATGAATTTAGAGTTATAATATCCCGAAATGTCGAAGCCTCGAAATCTTGCTAGTCATTGAATCAAGGAGGAACTTCGGGCGAATTCTCGAACCTCTGAGCAAGTACAATAGAAGAATAGGGTAAGTCACAATATTTTGGAGTCCTGGAGTAAAGAAATCACACATATTGTCGATATAAGATCCCTTCATAAGTTTTTCCATCCGTTGGATCAAGCAGTGGAAGGATGGTGTAAGCACTTCGGTAGGTAAAACTCTGAGGAGTTGAAAAACTTTAGAGTTGTAATATCTCGGAGCCCTTGAGTGTCGAAGCCCTGGAATAAATAAAGACCGTCCATATCAACACTTGATTAACTCATATGTATTGGATTAAACGAGTGGAAAGATAACGTAAGGAGAGTTGTTAATGAATAGTAAGTAGTCAACATTATTTTATGACCACCTCATCTGGTGAAACTCTGGGTGTTCTAAAAAGTGTTTAACAAAGAAAAAAAATGAAGCATGAAGCATCTAAATCCCGAGAACCATAGATAAATATTCGGTAATATCCTTCCTGGCCGTTCGATCAAGAAGTAGGAGGAAAAAGTAAGCATGAATGTTAATCAACAACCACCAGTTGCCTACACTTTATGACCAGTTTGACATGTCAAAATCCGGGAGAGTTGAAAGATTGAAAGAGAAGAATATCCTGAAGGTAGAAGTACGAAGGACTTGGTTCCAATGTCAGCTCACGTGATAAGCTAAAGGAGTTGATTAGGGGTGCAACGGGGCTAGAAGTAAATAAGTTGAAAAACATTTGATTAAGTTTCTATGTAAAAGAATAAAGGAGAAAGAAAGGTGCTAAGAGCATTTCTTAAAAAATAAGCCCGTGGTTTTGATCCCATAATCATTTGGAAAAAGTGGGTTGAAGAAATCGTCTATGTAAAATTGAATTTATGTAACAGTTTAAAGGATCTATAAAATGACTCGAAAAGATTGGCACACAACCATTCCATTATTGTTACAAGATCTTGTTTGCACACAAAGAGATAAAATACAACGATTTTGAAGTCATTAAGTTAAATAAACTATTATGAGTATTATTGTTAAAATTAAAAGAACAGGTGCAATGGTTAATTGTAAAAAAACGCAATGGTTCAAATATTTACCTATTTGGATTACTATATAAACATAAAAGTGTAATGGAAGGAAGATTATGTATATAGAGGTTTCCCAAGATAAATATAAATACAGTAAGTTAGTATTAGAGGAATTTATTATTAAGTTTGTTTCAAAGTAATTACCGTGATCAAGTTTTCGATAAAAGGTTCTTTAAAATTATTGAATCTGTTGATGATGACAATAAGAGGAAGGTTTATTACGTTAAACCAATTTTTTTTTTGTTTTTTTTTTTTTTTTTTTTAGTAATTTGGGGTATTTTGCATAAAGTCTCTTTGCAAAAGGAACCATCCTAATATGGTTAAGTTGAAGGAGGTTATAAGATAGAATGACCACTTGAATTTTTTTTTCGAGTACATGTAATACAACTTGTACTAGTTAATGAAAGACACAATTCGAGCGCATCAAATAGAGGATCTTGGTCAATTTCATAGTCATATTACTAGGGATTTAAACATCATCTTCGGAAATCATTTGAGAATTCAAACATATCGGTGGAAGGATATTAGTAGTCAACTCTAAATCTCATATTCTAGGCATAAAATTAACAATGGTCAAAGGGTTATTTCTAGAATTTCAAGGCATGAAGGTAGTTAAATAACAGGTGGAAGAATATTTCCGGGAAAATTACTCAACATCTGCCGATTAAACTAGATTTGAAGGAATTCAACTCCACCATGCCAATTTTCTTGCAATTCATTAGAAATTAATTTTCAGGTCATAGTTAAGATTAATATCAAATGATGTAATATTTTTATAAACTATTATTTGTAATGTAAAAGGGGATCTTCCTTTAGAAGGGAACTGGGGCGTTCGATCCATGGTGGTTCGATATATCCCATGACTTCTTGTAGGTGATTCTGTTGCTGAGTGTACCCCATAGATCCTAGATAGAAATCGTGAGGGATTTGATGGATTAAATTTTTTGTTTAATAATCTGTGGCTACATTAAGATGTTGTAAATTATGTTATGATTACTCTATATGTGAATGTTTTTTAGGTTAACTTCCAGCACGTTTTTTGAGAAAATGGCGATTGATTTAAAAAATATAAAACATGGGGTTTTTCTAGAATGGGTCCAGTTAGGTGCTACGTGATCAATTTATTGAAATAAGGAATCATTTAGGAGTTGTTGATGGATATTTGAGATGGATTTTTCGATATTTCGTAGAGTTTTGTTCCCTAGAAAAATTCCTAGTGATCATGAGCTCCAGATCGAAGGAAACAAATTAGAATTGGAGATCTACATTTACATTATAGAGTTAAGGTATTTAGAAATTATAAAAGGCAGGATGAAGGACTAAGAGGGGGATCCTAGTTGGAAGAATTAGATTAGGACTTCAAAGGACCGTGTGCATTTTATATTATATTTTGTAAATTTTTCATTATCAAATATTCTTGAATTTTTTTTTTATCAGTCATTCATTTTCTTTTGTTTCCTACATCTCTCTATCTACTCATTTGAATGAAATACCAATTGTTGAGCATAAATAATTACTCATGATTTGTGGATTCTTATGAAATCAATGTTCATTGGATTTTCCTGTGATTCATGACTTTGTTCAAGTGTTTTTATTCATTCTCAGAAATCATTTATTTTTGTTGAACATTCCAACTTATGAATATATGAAAATTGATCTAGCATAGGTCACTTTATAAAACTCATACTTGTTCTTATTTGTTTCATCCTTTCATAATTCTAATCAACTTTGTATGATACTTAGTGTAATTTCCTTTGATCCATATGATGTTGAAGAAATGACTCCATTCCCAATGGCCTTGATCACTGATCAAATATTATACATGTTAATTCGAGTTTTATGCCTAGTATCATTCTTAACCATGTCCTTCCACTCTACCTAACCAAGAAACGCATAAACTATAATATGTGCTAGGCATTTCACTTTTCTATTCAAAAGCAATCTTTAGTACTAACAATATGCATGCAAAATCACCACATGATCAATATATGATCACAGTATTATGGGAAAGGAAATATGGAAAAAATTCTCTCCTCAAAATACTAAAAATTTTAGAGAAACAAATCCATCATTCTCCTGATGTGATGATGTTTCTAGAGATGAAGGTGAAGAGGCCTCTATTCTCTCAACCTATTACTAGTCACTCAACCCATTACAAGTTGTTAGAACTATCAATTCATTTCCTGGAAGTCAAGATTGGATCCTTTATTACTGTCAATATGTTTCCCCTCAGATTTGGGAAAATATCTCATTATATATCCCTAATTAGATTTAGATAAGGGATAATTCAAAATAACCTCAACTTATCAGTTAATGTACTAGCAGTTTATCAAATATGAAGTCATCCATTCTCTCGAGAGGCCATAATCTAGAAACAAGAGTCTTAATGATGAGAAAGGTATGTATGGTTGCAACTAATACTCTGCCCAATCCCGGAAACAATGAGGAAGATTTACAAGAGGTTAGAGACGAATATGTTGGTTACTCTTGGGTGTACCAGGTATCATTTTTGGAAAAGGAACTTTGTGAATACTAGATTCCATATATTTGCATACATTATCCCAATCATAATGTCCCTACCCACGAAAGGACCTCCATTTTCTCTACTTTTTCGGTGGGAGAGGAAGGATTAAAACCCCTAACACTATGGTTCATAGTCACATGCTCTAATCCTCTGAGCTATAGGCCCCATCTCCACTAGATTTGTTCCCAGGAGTGCCTCCAAAAACGGAGGGATTCCTCTTCTCAATCGAGGTAAGAGGATACATAAGAGAATTTCTCTCTATGAGTGAATGAAGGTATTGCATTTCAAAGAAACATGTGGAGTGGGAAAGAAATTTTTTCGGAAATAGGGTTTTGAAGAAGACAACCTTATCCTCTATTGAGAATAAGAGGCATTGATATTTTTTCATCCTCGCACTGAGCTATTTTCGTGCAGGTATTTCCCTACAGTACCGTCACCGCAGTAGAGTCTAACCACAAATTTTGGGATGTGTTAGTGTTTTTCCTCTATGCCTCGGACACCAAAATCTCAAACCATGAACGAGAAAGGGTATAAATGTGAGAAAGGAATATTGGCTAATGATTGTGAGGCCTAAATTCTTAAAAGGGAACCAAAGGGGTCTTTGTTCCAAGTAGATAACCATACTCTTCCCTTCTATCTCATAGAGAGGTAGCGCAAATATTTTGGTTTTGTATTTTCATGTTGTTAAATAATGGAAAAAATAAAATAGATGGCTAGTGATTGATCAGATCGATCAGGTCATGTAGGAACAAGGTTAAAATCTCTCGGTCTATTAGGATGCCTCAATTGCATACATCACTACAGTTCCACTTGAAACCTATCATAGCAATAAATGTAAAGGACATAGAGCCCATCATTGTCCCATCCATGTTCATGATTAGGGCTCCTAGGAAAGTAAGAATATGAGAGCACTCATCTTGGGGTGGACTTCCTACTTATAATCCTTCACTAGTTATACACTCTACACATGTCTTACTGTGGGAATGATAACTGGTACACTAGAGGTGCATCCCTCCTGGTCCTCTAATACTAGAGAAAGGTCCTCTCAATTCTCTAATGCTCGCATTGGATATGTATCGAAATCTCTTAGGATGTTATGAACCCAAATCACCTACCTATTTAATGGGAGAGCAACCCAACCCTTGGAACATACTATTGCATCAGGTGACGAAGAGATGACATTGAGGTGTCAAAACTTCTTGTCAATGTAAACTCTTGGGGAAGACTATCCTGTTATCCCTAGAGTAACTTTTATCCATTAAGCGATGACCCTTCCACTCAACACCATCGAATCACTAAGGTCAAATTTCATCCTTGCTCAATGAGTGGGTCATGTAGACATTCTCCCTTCTTCCTTTCAACTTCAGGGCTAATTTTTGGTAAGCCCGAGGAAAACTTTGCATGTTTTTCTTACCTTTTGGGCGGCCTACATCCCATAGAAACTTTCTACCTAATATTATCCATTGGCTTCTAGGTCCCGACACAAGATTATAACTCTATATCTTCTAGAGTGATATCTCACTGGTGGCTAAGCCCTTCCTGGAAGGGGGCCTTCTTAACCTTCCACCTAAGCTACGAAGAATAAATTAAATAAAATCCCATGGAACAGTAAAGATTCATAGGGTATTTCTATCCAGGTTCGGGTAGTCCACATAGTCACATAAATGTCTATCTTACCGAGTCTCTCTCTAAGACATTTCCCATATCGTTAAACCTTTCGTGCAGGTTGAAACTTACTTGAAAAGAAATTTTTCTACCTGAAGACATTTATAGTTGTGACAACAATTCATGGAGGCTTCAATCACTGGTTTCCCCATTATCAGGTCACCAACTTCCTTAACCTTATA
>JASDQU011376120.1:0-10696 GCA_032191745.1 Picea mariana
TGTCTGAAACCTTTACCTCATTGGAAGGAGCCTTAAGACTGACTTGCTCCTTGACTGGGAGTTGAGTTTGTTTCTTTTGTTGTTTTGCTGGAGGGGGGGTTTGTTTTTCAGGAGCTAGAGGCTGATTAACAACAACCTCTTTACTTTTCATAGGAGCAATATCTTCCTTGTTCTTCATAGGGGCAGCAATGGGTGTTTTTGGACTAGCACTCTTGGATCTTAAGTTGTAGCCTTTCTGATCATCTGTCAAGTAGACAGGTCCTTCTACACTTGCTTCCTGAATTTGCTGATCCATCAGGGCCTCTTCATAGTCTACCTGTGTCAAAAATGAAGTATCATTCTCATCACCAAAACAGTTTATCTCATCGGCATCCTCAATTTCATCGGGAGATGGCTGTTGCTCTTCATCCAATACTGCATTTTGAAGAGGTGGTCTGATCCTCTGCTCATCAACTGGGTTTCTGTCTCTTTGAAGAATCTGAACTTGTGGGTTATTCCTTCTATAAGGAAAAGAATTTGGATTTCTCGGGGTGAAAGTATTTGGCTCCTTTGCTCTTGCTGGTTGCTGATTTTGGACCTTCAATTTGGACATTTCGGATGTCAGACTATCCAGCATCTTAGCCATATTTTCCATTTTACTATTAGAAGAAGAGGAGGGCTCAACATCAGACTTCTTCTTCTCAGCCCTTCCTTTAAGCTTCTGTGATGCTGTAATGTTAGACTCAACCTCGAGAGGAGCATCTTGCATTAAAGCAAGCGTGGCCGATCGTCTTTCTCTAAGGATAAGACAAAAATCTGCATCAAAGGCAGCAGAGAATGTGATCTTTGCCGATGCATCTCTTGGTTTAATCTCTACAGGGATCTTACCAAACATTTTATTGAATCTCTTGATAATGTCCGAAACCGATTCTCCATCTCCTCTCTTCAAATTTCCAAACTCAGAAATGTAGTATAACAGATCTCTTCTTTCTCCCCAATGCTTCAAGAATACTTCATCTAATTGTTCAATGCCAGTGATTGAATTTGCTGGTAGCTCTTTGAACCACTTTCGGGCTTGGCCATCCAAACTCTGAACAATAACTCTAGTCCACACATCTTCTTATGAAATATTTATGTTTTCTGCATAAGCATAAAATGCTTCAATGTGTTCTTCAGTTGTATACTCCCTTGCTCCTGTAAACTTTGGCATATATTTCTGGTAGTCACCTGTTGGCATGGCAGACAGGGGGTTTGGCAAGACAAGTGGAGCATATCTGTTTGCCAAGATCTGTTCCATCCTGGTCAAAGGGGTAGCCATGGCAGTCTTGGTGATTGATACAGACGAGGAACTTGTAGGAGATGATGGAGGAGATGAGCTGCCTGAGTTAGAATAGAATGGCTGTATCACTTCGTCTTGAGAAGAAGGTTCAGAAATCGGTGAAAAATAAGAGGCTTTATAAAATTGACCAAGCAACAATGCTAGATTCTCTTCACCCTTAGAGGACAGATCATGGAGAATTTCTTCAAGGATAGGCAGATTAGTGTAAGTGTGTAAAACACCTTTTGAAGGTTTAATAGGTGATGAATCAAAAGAAGATGAAGAGGAATTTTATTTTTGTTGGGAGGATTTAGTATTCAGTTCTTTTGGATGGGATGAAATGTCGATCTCAAGGGCAGAATCAGTAATATTAGAAGAAAAAGAAGGTTCTTCTACCTTAGAAACTAGAGATGAATTTTTTATTTCCTGGGAATTTTGAGTTTCAGCAGGGGATTCAACCAAAGACTTTTTAGATATGGAAGGATTAGTATCAGTTGGAATACCTGAATCAATCGCACTTGCAGATCCGGAAGCCTATCTTTGCAAAGCTTTGCCCTTGCTGATGATCTTCTCTGGATCATAAACTGATGTCGTCAATGGGCCTTCTGGGTTTGCCCTGGTGTGAGCTCTTTTTGGAGCCACTTCATTTCAATGGAGTCGCTAGATAGAAAATGCACAACCTGATAGTGTCTAGTTCTTGTCTATCATCAAGAATTAGATCTATGTCGTCTCCCAGAGAAGCTGAGCTTCGATCTCCTCTCCCCGGCAACGACGCCAATTTGTTATCACTCCAGGAAACTCTCCTAGGCTGTAAGTCGGAGATGCCTGGTAACTAACTCTTTTTGGGAAATATTTTCTTAATAATTGATTTGGTTTTGGATCAAGATGAATATCTAGGGACTGGACTGTGTTTTCAAGACTGTCTAGAAATATAAAATCTCACAAGGCCTTCTAGTAATGCAGTCAGACAAGGTTTGATTAAAAGGTAGAGAAGATAGCTATTGAACCAGACTATGCTCATATAAAACAAACACAATGGGTTTAATAACTAAGGAAATAACTTATGATTATCAAATTAATCAATCAATTTGTGAGATGACAGTCACATGCAGATTGAATGAGCATCAATAAAGAACCTTCACTCATAAGATATCAGAGAACAGGATAGAAGAATCTGACAACACAACTGAAGGAAGCTTGCAATTTTTTTATATAATAAGAATAGGTCTTTCTTACAGTAGCAACATGTAGAACCCAAAATCGAACCCTTGGTTCATCTTCTATCCTAAGATTTATAGCATTACAAAGTAGTTCTAAGATCCTGAAAACAAGGATCAAATATACTAAACATAGTAACTCAAAATTCTGTTGCAAAAGAAGTGGGATGCTTCCTCAAAATGAGGCTAATCCCAGATTTCTCTCTGTGATTGTTGGTGTAGTGTAGATCAGCCTCCCAAGGCTAAATGATGAATTTCAAATAGAGACTAAGTCGAATTTGCTGATGTGGCTAGGTGCCCTGCTTTTTTGTCTTAATTAAAGTTGTCCATAGACCTTTGAAGTAACTCTTTTCTCCATGATTTTTCAAAATAGCTGTTGGGATAGACTTGATAATTCATCAGTCATTCATTCGAAAAGATCTTGAATCTTTTCATCTCAAAAATCCTTGATCCGTGTAAAACTCATCCAATTCTGGACACACAGGATTTCAGTGGTTATCTGGGAAAATTTCTGGGTGAGTTATCCACCGAAAGCACCTCTTTCGGTGGTTAATGAGCACATTGAAGGCTCGCCTAAACCACTGAAAGTTGAACTTTGAAGAAATTTCAAAATTGCAAAAATGTTTATCCTGGCTCCTCTTTTGAATGCTCAAGCTTTCTTAGATGCTGCAGTCCTGGTTCGTGCAGACCTACGAACTTTTGCTGACTGTGTAGGGGGTTCTGGTACATCCATTATAGTTGTGGCTAAATTAGCCAAAGTGTCCAACCCAGTTTGTTTCTCTTCAGGTGATTCAAACTCCTTTAGCTTGAGCCTCAGAATCCTGAGCTGCCTGTATAATTTCATATTTTCTCTGATCAAATCTCTGTTTCTATCTTTGATTTTATCATGTTTTTCTCTAAGAGTTTGATTCATTTTAAACAATTCATCATTTCTGTTAGTGAGATCTGCGTTGGCCTTTTTGATCACCCTCTCCAGAACTTCCCTCTCATAAATCTCTTGTAGGAGATTGTTTATCTTCTGTGCTCTACCTTTCTTAGGCCTGCTTGAGGAGGCTTCTGCTTCTGGTTGCCTGTGTGTTTCTGGAGGATTTGATGGAGGTAACCTTGAATTCAATTTTGCATCTTGTTTGATCTGCAAGTTGTCCTGTGTCTTTTCCATCCCCTGCTCTGATTCTGAGTCACTATAAGGTAGATTGAGAAGATTTTTTCCTGTGACAGGGTTTTTATCTTCAAACTGTAATTTCCTCTTGATTCCTCCCTTCTTGCTAGGGGATGCTTTTATAGGATCTCTGGGTATTGAGATTCCCTTCCTTTTCCTGTGACTACTCTTAGGAGTAGGAGCTTTTCTGCCTCTAGCCTTCTTAGCTTCTATCTCTGGAGGTCTTTCTGTTTGAAACTCATTCCAAAAMAAAAAGAAACCCCACTCAATTTGTTTCCTCTGCAGAGCTTCTCTCACAAGRAGGGTAATCAGCCCCTRATGTGATAATCTGCTTACAACTTTAGCAGGCTGGGCTTTCACCTGTCTTGCCATCTTAGTCAGGGTTTTATGAAAGAAGTAAGGCATGTTTATGTGTTCTCTGCCCGTGAAATGATTCAACAGTTTAAAATGGTAATACATTACCCTGTTGTAGCGCCCCTCACAAGTGATATACACCAAAATTTCCCTCAGCAGGAACTGCCACTTTGATTCTAGATAGGACATGGGAATATCCTTCTTCCAGGTCAAAGCTTTATGCACTGGTAACAGATACGACCTGAATTCGACATTTGAAGGTGAGGAGGTTTTAAACCAACAGTCCCCCATTCTGGATAACCCTGTGTATTCGGCAATAGTTGCTTCATCTACAATAAACTCCTCCCTACCTATTTTAGCAATCCTTCCATCATAGGAGAGGGCAAAATCTTCGACCACCTGTTGTTGAAATGTAGTCAACTTCTCACAGTATGCGAAAACTCCTGTCTGTCTAAAACACTCTGCTACCTCCGGATGAGCTTCAAAATACCACATGCCATCGACTTCGGATCTCAAAGCAGGACTTGCTTTTGACATGGCTCGATGCTGACTATGCCTGAAACTGTGGAAAACAAGGTATTTGGGAGGCAATGGCTCTAGGAACTAGGAATACGGTCGATATCACTTATGAAAAACCGGTGAAATCGGTTGACAAAGCATAGGATTAATGAAATCACTAAAACACTAACCCACTCTTGGATGACAATCTAGCTGAGGAATGCCGAAACTTCAGATTTTCGGGGGCAATTGTATTTCTGAAACTTTGAAAGAGAATAGTTTCCGATCTTACCTGATACCCCGACCAGGTTTCCTTGACTCGGGATGCTTGCTGAACTCAGTGACACTTTGACAATCACTAGAGAACGCGGGCTCAGGATTTTTGAAAATATGATTTGCTGATAAAATCGCGAGCTTGTGGTTGTCTTCAGCGATCTTCGGGATTCATTATAACTCATCGAGTTTTCAGATGAAGGAATGACCTGGTAATGATGGTTGACATACTTGCCACTGAAATAGAGGGTATCTCTGTGCAATCATAACTGCCAATAACCGCTCTGCGTGGATTTGAAATGATCAATGCAATGGATAAGACATAGGTGCTTCGAACCTTTCGGATGGATGCCACGAATTTGCATCATCTCCCGCATGGCGAGCTTTCGTCGGTTGTATTTCTAATCATTGCGCTGATTTTTGACATTTGGCTCGTGCGAAAGAAAGAGCTTTCATTTTTCCCGTTCAAACACTTTCGGTGGTTACTTGCCTTCTGCTTCGACCCCTTATCTGCCGAAAATGAAAACTTTCGGTGGTTAATGAGCACAATGGAGGCTCGCCTAAACCACCGAAACCTGATATTTTGCCATTTTCTTGACCGAACCAAAATCAACATTTATTTTGAGATTATTTTGGAAATACAGACTCTCTATCCTATTTATAGAAATTTAGAAATCAAATTTAGGACCCAACCTATCATCTAAAAATCAAATAACATCCACTGATTTATTTGAGGAGTTAGCAGGCCCAACACTCATTACATAGTGATATCTGTGTCGAAGACCAATGATGAAGGAAATTCTTAGTGGATGAGTTTAATCAACCAACAGTGGAGAAAAAAACTCCCAAGGCGATTTTAGGCACTTGGTATGAGATAAAAATGACTAGGGGCGAGTTTAGGCATTCAACATCAAATAAAAATGACAAGGGGTAAGTTTAGGCATTCACCATTAGAAATAAATGAGTAGAGGCTTCTAAATTCACCGAAGCAGTAAACAAAACACCTAGAAAAGGAAATACAGTTTGTAGGGGAGTGGAAAATCAGTCAACATGAGAAAACACAACTCAAAGGATTGAGCTAATGAAGCTTGTATATACTAACCAAAACAAATATTTCAAGAAATAAAAATCAAATGAGAACCACACTATACCTCCATAGAAAATATTACACCCATGCACAATATAAGAAATATATATTTTTGTTTTCTCAGGAAATTCATTGCAATGGATGAACTATGTATGCCTAGAAATCTCATGCATTGTTACTCTTGGAAAGAAATACATGGTGAAGCGACCTACTCTGTAACGGATTACCTCCTCTGGAATCCACGCTAAAACTGCTGCTGAAACTGTATGAAGCAATGGAAACCTATATGGCTTTGCCAATTGGATAGGGTCTGTCTCTCAACATCGAATCCAATCAACTGGTGTCTTCCTCCTGGAATACACAATCCTCCATTGATTCACCTGAACTTGTGTGTTTCTCCTCTGAGATCAATTCTCAAATCATATTCCATCATAATGAGGGATTAGGTCATTTTTCTCCTTCATATACTCTCCCAACCCTAATTCTTCGTTGACCTCTATAATTAGCTCATTTCACTTAAGCGACTTCTATATTTAGGTTTATATTCCTTAAGTCACTTAAAAATAGCTTTTCTCACTTTTCACTTATTGTCACTTTGGAAATATAACATTCCCTAGTGAAATGACATCAAATGAACCTTTTCCCATGTTTCTTCCTGGTTATAGTCTAAAAGGGGATGTTTAGACTACTAAGCCCTCATCTCTGGAGCTACTTCTTGGAAAGGGACATTAAAATCTCCTCCCTTGGGAGTTTCATTCTCCTAGGTATAAAAATTCCTCTATAGGTTTGTCTTCATTCTCCTACATTTATAGTATCTTTTTTCCTTTTGTAGCTCATCGTTCTCAAGAATATCTCCTGCATTATCTATAAATGCATCTCTTCTCTCCCTCATCCCATCGTCATGTAATATCCTTGCTAAACATACAAAACAAAAGGATGCTAAAACCCTAATCTTGTAAAACCCTAGTGCCAATTTCTATGATACTATTTTTCTCATGAAAATTCTATAACCTCTGAATGCGCCACTCCTCCATAGCTTGAGATATTTTGGCATCTAGTTTCTCTTCATTGTCTTCCTCAGTTTCTCCTCTATCTCAATTAGTTGTATCCCTTCGATGGTTTCCAAGTGGTTCCTAGGACATAAAATATTTAAATACCTTGTCATTCCCAGGTGATTAGGTGTGGTTCGAGAGCTTGCTAGGGTTTCATTACTCGAGTTCAAATGATCGGCTCAGAGCTCACATGAGAGGAGATTTTTCTGGGCTCTATTATCCTTTTTCATATCTCCAATATCCTAACCTTTTGATTCATGGAGTTACTAATTCTCAATGTTATAGCAAGATTTTCCTCACCATTGCTATCTTGCACAGAGGGCCTTTTTCCATTTCCCTATGCAAACTTTTTATCCCTTTTTGATGAATCCAGAGATAAACATATACATTTTTCCACATATACCCTCCCTAACTGCTATGCAAGATCTGTATACCCTTGTTGCTCCACTACAACTCGCGTATATCAGGATTTGTGCTAGAAAATACAAAATGAGGCCAGGTTTCCATGTCACGACAAAAGACCTTTGATCCTTGGCCTTCCATATATTGGAAATATTCCGACTTGACCCTTTAGTTGCATCTTGGAGGCTATAAGAGGACAATTTAGAACTATGGAAAAGAAGGAGAAAGAATTCAACTTTGAGAGCAAAGTTACTTTGGAGAAATTACTTCATATTGAGTCTGCATCCCTTTGTTCATCAAGTCTGAGCACAGTGTTCATCCCCCAAGCTCTTCCCTTATTATTGAGAGGACCTCTTTGCCTCTTTCTCATGAGCTTGCCTTTGGTGGAGGATTGAAGTGGTGGGGACCCAGTTGGAAGGAACTTGGTTTCTTGGTTTTGAACCGTGCCGACACGAAAGTCTGTAATGTTGACACTTCTACTGATCAATTATTAATAAAAATACTCCTTTCCCGTCCTATTGGTATCTTGCAAATATATGATTATTATCCATGGGCGTGTTTGTAATGTTTATTAATGGATTATGCTATTTGATGTGCTAATCCCTTTTATATAATCGCTATATACTTGCTTTGCTTATTTGTTGAGAACTTCGCGTAGGTATAAAGTTTTGGGTCAAACTGCTCAACGGTGGAATATCATCAAACGTTTGATTGAGGTAGGCCTCTTTCTTGTATTGCACATTAGTCTATATAGCATATGTTGGAATTGAGTTGATTTCTGCAGTAATACCTATCTTTTGTGGTTTACCCTTGGCCATAAAGAGTTTTTCCCTTGTAACAGAAATGGCAACTCCACTGGGGAGAGATCTTCCTTCTAAGGGTTGAAGTACTTTTTCTTCTTACATTGCTCTTTTTTCCTTTGTGTTTCTTGTCATATCATTGCTTGAAATATCCTGTTCACTCTAAGTTCGAGTTTTTAGCCTTTTAGCCTTGGCTGGCCTTGTTTTAAAGCATACATGCCCTTTTTGCCTTGACAGTCACATATACACGCCTGCTGTCTCACTACAAGAAGCGTATATACGCTTTGTTCTCCTAAACAATCGCGTATACCACTTCCCCTTACTAGTTTTCTTGGTTGAGTGACTGTTGGGTAGGATTGAAAGATTGCTGAGCCTTTTTAGGTCTCTGTAGTGCCTGTTTAGATTATCTGAGATGACAGGAAGCCTATTTGGAGTTGAATTTTTGGGCGTAATCTTTCTCTTTGTTTTCCATTTTTGATTTTTCCTTGTTACCTGGGCTGTTTGCTTGGCTACTTGGTGTTCTGCTCGAGTTATTTCTTTTATACATAGTAGAATTTATATATTAGGTTGCTCATCAGTCCATGCATTTTCTTTTTAGTATATTGAAAATACAAAAAAATAGGCATTTTGCATTGGTTGGCGTTTTTGTCTTTGAATTTTCATCATTAGCTTAGCACATTTAGCGAAAGATCATATTTTACTTCTGAATTGTAGATTTGAAATTGAAGACTGCACAGTTTTTATTAGCATATCATTCATTGAAAAGTTAAAGATAGACTTTGCATTATATCCATATTTATTTTTTGGCAAAGTCATAACACCATGAGTTTCACTTCCATACCTTTTTGAGTAACCACAGCCAATAAAATTTGCATTTTAAACTAAAATTGATTAGTCATGATTTTATTTTTAGGGTGCACAAACTAGCTTAGGATTTAGTGCCTTGGAATAGGATTTTGTGAGTAAACTTCTTCAAGGAAATTAAATCAACATATGTGTCTAAGATAGGGAGTTGAGAAGTCCATTGTATAATTGGTAATATCAGGAGGCTCCACTCACATCAGAGTTAATCATGAGGTCGCGTGAAGTTAGTTGAAGGGATAACCCTTGGATACTCACCTAGCGTCAGAGATATTTCTGTGGATTTATTCGTATTTGGGGATCTTGCTAGTACCCATACCTCTATGAGACGCGATGCTTTCAAGGTTTCGGGCTTTGCTACCCTGCCCATATGGTGAACCGGACTTATGACTTCTCTCTTGTGCATTGGTTATACAGTGGTTTATTAGTTGCTTGGCTTAGGTATCTCATAGGTTACTTGCAGGGGTTATTCTTTTTGTATCTTGAGTTAGATAGGGGTCAGACAACACACAACCTTTATGGAGGATTACTTCTCCAGGGGGATCTAATCGACTGGTTGTTAAGCCTACGAGGTCCCTTATAACTGATTCTGTTACCTCCAAACTTTATCGGGGAGTCTCAAGTCCCTCTTGGACAAGACATACCTTCTTTAGCGAGGGAGGCTACTCAACCACTTTAGCCCGTTTGCATGCATATTGGTCGTTTGACTTTTTGGTATGCTCTTTGATTACTAGTTGGCCTTAGTATTCTATACTGAGTCTTCATTATCATGGAAAATGGAGTTCCTTTCACTCCCTCATTTATTGCTACCCCCCATGACATTCATGGGGGAAAATCCACATGCTTTTTATAATGGTATGCAGAATTATGGTACTCAGTCAATGCCTTGGGTCTCTAATCATTTTTCTCATGGTATGTCTGATATGTCTTTGCACTTGTCCTCCTCTGTCTCACCTCCTTATGTGAATAAAAGTTTTGGGTTAGGGGGCATGATGCCTCCTTCTTATCCCTCTCCTTTTGGTGGGAGTCATATCCTTCAAACACCTCTTATGGTAGGAGGTTGGAATCTTCCTTCCTACAAATCCACTATGCGAGAAGTAAGTGCCCAATTAAGAAATCCTTCCATGTGTTACACTCCATCCACTTATCCTTCTTCTGATATGTTGGTTCCTACGAACAATTTTTCCATGGAGGACCTCCATCTTTCCTCTGATGTTTCATCTGGGGGAATTCTTTTTATAGTATGGGAAACCCCCCTCATGAATTTCCTTCGTCTGGGGGAAACATATATCCTCACATGAGTAACCCTTGTCATGTCTCTTTCTCTTTGCAAGTGGATTCGATGCCCTTACAAACCTTTATGAATTAGTAAGGAGGAGGATACTATCCTGCTGGACAGGGACAAGGTGTAAACCAGGATCCTTCCTGGCCTGCAATTCCTCAAAATTGATCTTTCCTTGGACCTTGGTCTCAAATGTCACAATCCACCACCACCACAAGTCCAGTCATTGCATGTCATACTGGCATTATATCACCAACCTCTGCTAGTCATGTTAGGGATTGGTCAACAACCTCTGAGAGTCATGTTGAAGACCTGGAACCAGCCGCTGCAAGTCATGCTGGGGGCACAAGTCCAGTCACTACGTGTCATACTGGAATTATATCACCAACCTCTGCTAGTCATGTTGTAGATTGG